>VZRX01020688.1:269571-337178 GCA_013398075.1 Notiomystis cincta
TCCCGCCCAGAGACGGAGGACGGGCTTTCGGCCGCCTCCTCTCGAGCTCCCGCGGCAGCAGCGCCGTCCCGCCCTCTCCCCAGGCACAGGCGGTGCCTGCCTGCGCCGCCCGCCATGTACCTCTCTCACACGCAGCGTGTCCGGCTGCAGCGGCCTCAGGTGCTCCCACTTATCGGGGCTGGCCATGGCCGTCCTGCCCCTCCTCCTTGCCCGGGCCGGCCCCGAGGCGAGGCGAGGCGAGGCGCGGCGCTGGCGGAGGGAGGGAGGGAGGGCGGGCGAGCGCCCGGACGCCCTCACGCCGAGGCTCCGNGCGCCCTCCCCTCGGCCGCGCGCCGCCGCCGCCGCCTTCTCCCTCCGTTACCCAGCGGCCCCCGCGGCGCCTTCCCGCCCTGCCCGCCCGGGGCCGGCTTCTCCCGGCTTCTCCCGCCCCCGGCAGGAATGCGCGAAATCGGCTCCCTGCCCGCCCTCCCGGCGGCCCGACAGACCGGCGCAGGAAACGGGCTGCTCGCCCCCGTCCTCGCCTCTGCCGGGAGCGCGCTGAGTGATGCAGGCAGCGTGGGTTAGGCGGAGCAGTCAGACTGTGCCGAGTTGGGAGGGACCCACGAGGATCGTCGGGTCCAGCTCCGGGCTCTGCATAGGACAGGCACCTCAGGAGTTACACCGAGAGCCTGGTGCGAATGCTTCTGGAACTCCGCCAGGCTGGTCCTATGACCGCTTCCCTGGGGAGCCTGTTCCAGGGCCCAGCCGCCCTCTGGGGGAAGAACTATTTTCTAATCTATCCAACCTAAACCTCCCCTGACACGACGTCAGGCCATTCCCCCAGGGCCTGTCCCTGGTCACCAGAGAGAAGTGTCTGCCCCTCCCTTCCCCTCTCCTCCCAGGGAAGTTTAACTGCGGTGAGTCCCCTCAGCCTCCTCCGGGCTGAAGAAGCCGGGAGACCTCAGCCACTCCTCAGACATTTCCCCTCAAGAAGAGGGCCCTCACTGGGTACTGCGGGGAGCGACATTGCTCCTTCCTCCAGGTAACGCGAGCAAGGAGAGAGCATTCTGTCTGAGCACTGCCATGCAAGCAGGTAATTAGCATTGATCCCTGCCAAATTACCTGCTTATGTCGTTACTTGCTAGTATGAAGCAGCCAGAGCTGCGTGTGTTATTCGCAGGGGAGATACGGATAGAATGGCTACGTCCGGAATAAGTTAATTACAGGAGGGTTGTGAGTGAAGGGCAAGGTGCACTCCTCTAGGACCAGACAGGAACCATCAGGTGTGGCATGTCCTAACTAATCCTGTCCATTTACCTCGCAGCAACATCCCTTCCCAAGTGCCAGCCCCATTGCTCCTGCCCTTTGCTCCATATTTCTGATAGCGTTTTACAAGCACTGACGCCTCACTCATTTGCCAAACCTCAGCAGTAGTCTAAAATTTCCAACTGCATAGATGACTTCTGTTTGTCAGTCAAAAACATTTCTTTAAAACACAGCTCCTTGTTAGATAGCCCATTTGTTGCTTGATTGTTCTTTATGACAATTAGCTCTTTTACAGCAGATAAGTCTGTCGTGGAGTTCTTTTACTTAAAGGATTGTGATCTATTTTGGTTCTCCAAATCACACTTCAGGTAAAATTTCCAGTCTCTTCCCTGATTTCATCGGATGTGTCAAACTGCCCGTCTGGTATGAGGAATTCAAAGCCATGAAGAACTTAATTCATATTCTAATATGTCAGATCAAACATGTCAACTAACACTGTATTATTTGAAAAAAAACCACTGAATTAATTTTCATTTACTCTGTGTTTCATAGCCCTTCTAGTAAGACATTCCTTTAGAGCAGCTTATGGTACCAATGATACATCAGATGCCTTGATAGAGGATGGAGTTTTCTTCACTGCAAACAATTTTCAGTCAAGTACTTGCATGGTAATAATTGACCTTGTAGAGAAGTGTAGAACTCAGGTGAGTTGTTCTCATGCTCTAATGAATCAACAAGAATAAAAGAGGGAAAAATATATTACAGCTCCTCAAAGGCAAGATGTCTGTGTTCAGGAGACTTGGAGCTGTGCATTTAAAGATGTCATGCAAATGCTGGTTGTCAGTACTGCAAGGTGAGGTTAGACTGCTGCAGGTGCAGGTTTTCCTGTCATGGAAGGGACAAATGATTAAACAAAATGTAAAAATGCTCACTTTTGTATGTGCAACATAACCCAATTGCTAACTTCTCTGTGGTGATACACAGAGTTCCATGAGGAATTAATATTTCTCCTTCTTTTTTTGTATTCTGGAAGATGTATTTTATCATTGCAATTACAGATTGTATAAACCCAGTGTGAAAAAGCAGGTTTTTCCATCTGGAACAGCAAAATGGTTTGGAGCAGATGCCTAGTGCCATGTTAGTTTGAGGTGATCTAAGGAATGTGCCAAGCAGTGTTAAAGTTGCTGAATAGGAACTGGTGGCTGTGGGCAGATATTAGGAGGAGGCTAACAACTCATAATTTGAGGATTAGGATACATGAATTCCTGTATTAACCCATGTGGAAAACATTGCCTCAACATTTAACTATGCTGTTCTAGCCAGTCATAAGATCAAATCCTGTTGTTCCCCTGCTTCTCTGTCCTGGCCTGCTGATGTGTCTGATGGAGTGAAGAAGAGCCCCACACGGACTCAGATTCAGGAAGAGTTTTCTATATTTATATGAAAATTAAAAAGACTTATTATTCTTTTAAATGAAAATCAGATTTTGAAGTAACTCACTTGACTATCAGGAGTTTTTGCTGTGGCCTTCTGCTGATAAAGAGTTTTAATCTAGTATGTTATTATTTACATTTTACCAGGCACATTTTTTATTATGCCTGTATATGAAAATGTAAATTTTACCCCATTTACTGTTATCTTAATGCATATTAAAATGACTGTGCATTCTTTTAATACCTCCAGACATTAATTGTACAAGACATGATTCTTAAAATAAAAGATTTGCTTATTTATTGGAAATTGTTTTCTTATTCATTACATTGATGCTTAATGTGCCACCAGGGGGCAATAATTCATTTCCTAAATCCGATTTTTTACCATCAAAACCTGCCAGAATAGTGGACTCACTAACATTTTTAAATGACTGTATGTGAAAGTCAAAACATAAGTTTCTTAAAAATCCTCCTTAGATTACTTGTGTGATTTAATTTTTTACCCTGCACTACTTAGGCATGCAGGTTTTACTTCTATTTTGAGCAGCTGAAATTTGACTGCTTTGTAAAAGTTTTTCCTGGTTAACTACACACAGCACTGAAGTGGTGAAAGGTTTGGATTTCATGCAGTATGGGATTTTTTTGGTGTTTTTTATAATGCCATTGTAATATTCAAAATCTGTTTTAATCACATTATTTACCCATTCTTTTACTTTTTACTGCACTAATATCCTATTAATATTTATTAGCCTAGATATGTGATCCTGAAATTGGAAATAGATCCATTAAAAGGTACCTTTATATCCTTTTATGATGTTTTTTTTCTTTATGTACATAGTGGTTACAACATTCTGCAGTTAAAATCAAGGCCGCCTTCTGTAAACTTCTACAATTCTGTATCAAATGGAATTTTTCCTTTCATGACAATAATCTTTTAACTGGATCTTACATTAGGTGCACATGTATTGCTGAAAAGATGAGCCAGAGGAAATTTATTCCTGCACAAGTACAAAATGATGAAAGACAGCAATAGCTGCAAATACCTGTTTGAACGACGTGGGATTACAGAGTTACCCATATTTTTGTCTATTAGTGTGTCAGTCTGTATAAGCTTCCAGGCCTCCCTAAGGTCCTCACCCTGTGTAATGATGAGGCGTAAAAGTCTAAATTTTTATGCTGTAAAATGTAATGACTTAAACCTGTTTCTGGCAAAAGCAGAATCTTTCTTGATGTGCTCAGCTTAATCTGCTTGAAAAAAAATGTTTCCTGTATACATGGCAAATAGTCATCCTTTAATCTAAGAAGTCAGATCTCTTATTTCTTTTTTTGTTGTGTGAGTATGGGGAAGATGGAGTCAGTTAATCAGACTGGAGCAGCACGGTGCTAACCAGCATTCGGTTTGGGCACCTCTTGAATGACACTTAAGTCATGAATGTGGAATCACATTGGAGACACAGGGTTTGGTTAATGAGAGAAACTGAAGCTCCTGCTTCTTCTGCTTGTAGTTCAGAAAAGAAATTATATAGGTGGAGAAAGGACCCTTAAGGTGACATTAGGGTTGTGTAAATAACAAGTATTGCTGTATATGAACACTGGTGTCCTGTTGAAAAGGTTCAGTGAATATTGGGTTCTTAGGGAGGTTTTGGCAGCAAGCCATCTGCCATTGTCTGACAGAGCCTGAGGGTTTCTAGGCAAAGGTCTTTACAGAGCCTGCTGGAACTTTTCATCCCTGCTAAGGAGTTTATCAACAGAAGAAGATTCCTGTTGCAAAAGGTCATTATTATATTTTCTGTTTGTATCTCTTCTGTGGCAGAGGAGGTGTAAAATTCCCTGATGTATTTAATTTTGTCAGCTTTAAATAGATGAAAAAGTTGAAGTATGTCCTCATAAGGTGGTTGTCTTTATATCCTGAGTTTCAAAGTATCCTTGAAGTTAATTTTTGGTTTTGGTTGCTTTTGGTGCTTATTTTTAAATTTTTTTTAAATTTTATTTTATCTTATAATATGAAAAAGTGTTACACAGTACCTACTTGAAATTAGAGTAGCTTGCTGTTATGTGTGCACTGAGATTTATGTTTCAGCACATTCACTGATGGTGGGATGGTGTCTAGATGCATAAAAGCCATTCAAGCCTAACAGGGAAGTAGGTTGGCCACTTCCATCCTTTTCTCCACTTTCTCATTCTCTAATAGTAGGGAGAACTTGAAATGGATGAGAAATGTTGGGGCACCTGTTTGTGCTGAAGGAAGGTGGAGGAGAAAGAGATTCTGGGAAAGTGGGTTCCTGCCACTGGGAGGCAATCTGTAGGCAGATGCTGGAAAAACAGAAACTGCTGGAAAAACAGAAACCACTGGAAAAACTCGGGTACTTGTTTCCTTTTTTGAGGCATCTGCATTCCTCCATGCTCTGCCAGTCCAGCCCCAGTGCTTCCATGTTTTACCATCACACCCCTTGTGAACAGGCCTCCAGCACGATGAGATCACCTCCAGCCCCAGAGGACCAAAGCTAAGCAGACTTTTCTGCCTCTCTTCTTGTCCTTCCCTTCCTCTCACATTTCCACCACAAGCAAAATGGAAGATAACTGTTACCACTGAATGGTAATACCACTGTTTCACCATTACTCATTGTTTTACCCTTGATGAATGGCAAAATGCAGTTTTATAATATTTTATAATACTGAGGAACCTTAGAGACTCATTTAGGTTGGAAAAGACTTCTAAGATCATTGAGTCCAACCATTAACCAGCACTGCCAGGTTCACCACTAAACTGTGTCCCTAAGTGCCACACTGGCACATCTCAATACCTCCAGGGACGGCGACTTAACACTTCCCTGGGCAGCCTGTGCCAACGCCTGACAACCCTTTTGGTGAAGAAGTTTACCCTAATATCCAATCTGAACCTCCTCTGGTGCCACTTGAGGCTGTTTCATCTCATCCTATCTCTTATTACTTGGAAAAGAGACCAACACCCTCCTCATTACAACCTCTTTACAGGTGTTGTAGAGAGTGAGTCTCCTTGAGCCTCCTTTTCTTCACCTTGAGTTGGTTCTGATCAGAAGGCAAATTCTAATAAATAATAATAAATTATTAATTGTAAATGTCAATTTATATAATTATAAGAGAGCAAAAATGATATTTTTTTACATTCTACAGCAGTTAGTTCTATAATTTTATCTTATTAGAAAAAATGAAGTAATTTTGTTTCAAATATGTTCCCTAATCATGTCATTTGGTGCTCTGTAATTCCTGTGTTTTGGGAAACTGGAAGAATTTCTTTTCAGTTCACTTTTTCCATATTATTCTAAACTTTATAGATATTTATCAGCTCAGTTACCAATTTTACAATTGAAGACTCTTAACCTGTGTAATCTGTTTTGTGTGGAAGTTATTTCAAATCTCTAGTCACTCTTGTATGTTGCTTTTTTGTTCTGCTGTAGCCTTTTTAAATGTGACATTTGAAAGGAACAACACTGTAATCTGAAAGGGGAAAAAAAAAAAAAAAGGGCAAAAGGAAATGTTTTCCCCAACATGAGAACAATAAAGCTGTAGATCAGGTTGTCCAGAGAGGCTGTGTAGTCTTCATCCTTGGAAGTTTTCAAGATACAACTGGTAAAGCCCTAAATAGACTCACTGCACAGCTGACCTGTCTTTGACTGTGAGATTGGCTTAGAGACTGCCAGTGGTCCCTTCAAAGAGGCTACCTGTGATCCCATGATCAGATATCCAGTCATGGTACAAGAAGTCTAAAGTGTAGACTTAATGCAATGTCAAACTGATATTTTCTTCTTTATTCTCAATTCTTTTCCTCAAACACTGTGTGTGCCTTTTTGACAACTAATGAGCATTGGGCTGTTTTCAGCTGTTTTTTGTCTGTGGTGCTCCAGCCCCTCTTTACTAAGTGAGTAGGAGTCCATCACTGTGCATGTAGTTGGCAGCTGCAGCAAGAGCAGGGAAAACAGCATGAAAGGGTGGTATTGTGAAGTGTGGCTTTGGGAGCAACATCCCTCCTTTCTTTCCTTGCCAAGTTACTTCCCTGAACTTGGACAAAAGCAGATAGTAAGGAGGAAGTATATTTGGGATTGCTTGGTTCTGTGGCTGCTGCTTTTGGCTGAAGCAGTGGCAAAAACACTGGCTCAAAGAAAAGAGTTGCCTGCTGTAGGGGAAAGGACTGCACTTCACACCACTGGCATGTCCACTGCCCCTGCTAGGCTGCTGCCCTGGAGAGACTGAGCAGAGCTGGACCCAGCTTTAGCTCCCTCAGCATTCCTCTCCTGCTCTCTGGGTAGGTGACTTCTGGCTAGCTGCTTTTGTTTTCCATTTCATTGATTTCCAAATGTCTGTAGAGTACCCATGCTGTCAGCATCTTGGCTCTGGGTGCCACTATGGCTTGTTAGAGCCACAAGGCAGATATTTTCTTGCACATCCGTTGGTTTTGTTTATTACTACTTAATCAAACCTGCCTTTTCAATAATCCACTGCTGTGAGATATGCCTGCAACATTTCACTGTCTGTATTTGTGTACCTTGAATAGTTTTCTGTCACTTCAGTGTTCTGTGCTGTACAAGATATCAAGCTTCATTAAAGCCTCTGTTCACCTCATCAGTCAGCCATTGGTGATCCACTCTTAGATACCACTCTCCTAATACTGAAGTTGGTTTAAGATATATACAGGTCTTAATCTCACATCTAGTAGTTCAGCAGCTCTGTATTTGTGTAAAAAAACCCTGGTCCTGATGATATGCTACTTCCAAATGATCTGTCCATTCTAAAGCTTCCTTTGCTGATCATCAAAAGGAAATTCTGACCTTCAGAAATTGTGCTGATAATGTGACATCTCTGGAGTGTTCTAAAAAGGCATTTAGATTATTTTATAGAGATATTTTAGCACCAAAATAGATAGAAATCTGATTCTCTCTCATTGTTTTAGCCTTTTTTAAAGTTTACCTGTTCTTAAAACAAAAACTCTGACTTAGTACAGTTTAGGAGTGGTACTGTTGTCCATATGGTTTGGTAACCAGAGATCGCTGGAGAGAGCCAGGAGCTTCTCGAGGCCTCCAGAGGGAGACCCTGTCCACCTAAATAAGGTGTGTAAGCAGTCAAGATCTTATAGAAGTCTTCAGTATCGCCTGCTTCTCTCCACAGTCTCTGGAGCAAACATAACACTTTAGAAGGACTATTTTATCATGTGTCTAAAGTTAGGTCCTTAAAAAAGCCATGCTGTTTAGCTGTGATTATATGTGACTTTCAGGAGCCACTGGTTGCCTGAAAGTGCTTCTGATCACCATAACTGCTCAAAGTGAAAAAAGACCCCTTGAACACATTTGTCATTCAAGCTGAACAGTCAGAGGAGTTATGCTTGTGTTTTCTGTGATCTTAAAGGGGTTCTTTTATAGCTCATAATCTTAAAAAATGTTACTGGTTACTTTTCCCCTTTCATTCTCTATTGCATCATCAGAGTATTCTGGTATTTAAGTCTGCCTTTGCAGGGGAAAAGTTTGGAAGCTTCTTTACAAAAAAGCTATTTAGAATAAAGCTCGAGAAACAAAGAGCATAAACAATAGGTAAGCTGGATTTGGGAGATAACTAGCTATCCAGGGCACTTTTCTTTATCTGTATAGATCTCTTAAACTAATCTCCAAGTGGCAGGCTTTGGCTACTGTGACTTGATTTTTTTTTCTTTTAAACACACAGATAAACCCCCAAAGCGTCCAATTTCTCCCAAAGACTTCCACTTTCCCTTTATATCCCCGGCCTTCCCTGTGCATTTTCTGTTTTATACCTCTTCTTTTCCCCGGGGCTGCCGAAATTGTCTGCACTTTAGACCCCAGAGCCGCCCAGGGCACGTCTGGCTGGGAAGATACCATATTCCGTGGGAAGCAGGGGTGAGGATCCTGGCGGAGAGGAAGGGCGGGGGAAGGGTGAGGGGTTGTATTCTTGACCTTAGGTAGCTGGTGCTGAGAGGTAGCGCATTGTGAGCGAGCGCAGACACAGCGCAGCCCCTGGATGGGAAGGAGGGAGCGAGGAGGAGGGAGGAGGAAGCTGGGACAGCGAGGGGGGAGGAGGAGGAGGAGAGAGCAGCATCTCTATCTTTCTTTGCAGACCACGCTGCTAAACAGCGCGGGGAGGCTCATGCTTCCCTAATATCCATCACTCCCTGCTTCCAGCGTGGTCGCAGACAGCAACAAAGAGGGTCTCAGAGGTAAGAACCGTGCAACTTGCAAAGCTGTAGCTTCTGCCAAAATAAGGGGAAGCGGCGGCAACAATAGAGAGCAAAGATGATCAGCACCTGGGAACGGTCAGAGACCGCAGGGGGAAGTGGAAGCGCAGGTCTCCCGAAGCTTAGGGAAGTGCTGGTCCCAGCAGCAGCGGGAGCGGAGCGGGAGGGCAGCGGAGCAGCTCCGAGGCGGTCGGGAAAGCAGCCGGTGTTCAGCGCTGCGCTGCGGGCACTGCGTGTCCCAGCTGCCTGGGGAGCAGCAGGACCGAGCCAGGGGCAAAGGAGACTCAACAGAGGATGGAAGTAGTTCGTTTACCCAAAATACAGCTTTGGACTGAGCAAACCAGTTCATTACTTGTGCATGTCAGAAAAAAAAAGAAAAAAGAAAGAAAAGCAAAGATAAAGTCTGCATATTGTTTTGACTTTTTTTTTTTTTATATTTGAAAGTTTGATTTTTCATTTTAGGACAATGTTTCAGTTCAAAAATGCAGTTAATAGCAACAACAAGAAAAAAAGACAACGTTCCCAAAATAATGTCGTTTTTAAAGAAAAAAAGACAACATTCCCAAAATAATGTGGTTTTTAAAGTCAAGCAAAATGGGCTTTTTGACAATTATTTTAAGCAAATATTTATGATACCAAAACAAAGTATGATGTTTGACGTGAGAAATACTGTTTCATTTCATTTAGGAAAAAACAAACCACAATTTTATACTGGCCTGAAATGAAATTTCTAGTTTTGTGTTTTCATCCACTCAGACTAAAAAACCCCAGCAGTTTGGTTAGGTGTATTTATAAAGTGAAATGCTTCTATTTAGTTGCGGATACTGGGAGCTTAAATGAAGGAGACAGAAACTATAGCATCTCTACATTTCAGAAATTGATGTTTGCTTTTTGCTTCTGCTTTGTCCCCTTTACTTTACTTTTTGAGGTATGGGCTACATTGGTTTTGATCTAATACTTCATAGACCCTTCTAAAATTATTAATTAATAAAAGTAATAGTGTCAGCATTTGTTGTTAAACATATAGAACCACCTACAGAGAACATTAACAGTGGTTTGTATGTCTTATGAATGAGTCTTTAGGACCTAATTTTTTGTTTTGTTTCTTGTTTTGCTATGAAGTATAGAATCATTCTCCAAAGCTGGACATTCTGGAATATTTGTGCTTAACTGGAAGTTTCTAAGTTTTCATCTCAACATTAGGTAACTCAAATAGCTGTAGTGAGTTGAGTTGGTGTGAGGGAGGAAATTGGAACCCCCTCTCTGGTGCATTGGGAACTTGGAGGTGGTAAAGCTAAGTTTGATTTGCTTTTTTGTCGGTGTAAATTTACTGGTACAAGTGTACATCAGATCAACATCAGGGTCTGTACTCATCTACACTGCCTCAGTTTTCTTACAAATGGGAGAAGAGCCACATCACAGCAATGGCACTTCTCTTCCACCACCTTTTACAATTATCTTAATTGCTATTTCAGGGCTTGGTTCAGTTATATTATTATTTTTAGAATATAAATAACAGTCTGACATTGGTCACCATGTCTGGTGTGGTAGTTGTCAGCTCTAGCTTTGAAATTACTTAAGTTAGTAGACAATCAGGGTTTTTGTTATAAAAGAAAAAACAAAATAACTTGCTTTCCTGTCAGCCCTCCCCCCCCCTTCCATATACAGCTAGTTTGGGTATGTTTGTTGGTGGTTCTTTTGTTGGTTTTGTTTTTTTTTTTTTTTAATGCTTTCTTTTGATTTGCTGACTTCAGAAACAACTGATATATTTTTGAAACCTCTTGTTCTGTTTTGTCCTTAATGTGCAGCTGTTTAAGAAAATAATTAATTAATTGAGGCCTTAAAAGTGATCTTTTGTTTCCTTAGAAAACTTAAATAAACTATGTACAAAATGATCTTTTTATTTTTACTTTTTTTCTTTTTTTTTCCTTTCTTTTTGGTTTTGACTACAGTTTTGATTTTCTGTGGCTTCTGTTAAAGAAATGGCATGTTCTCACTTTGGAAAGTTTTCGCTGTGTTACATGCATAAAGAAACAGTAATAAAAAAAGCCTAACACAAATCTACCATTGCAGGTAAATTTCATTTGAAGCTGACATTCTTTTCTACTTAGACAATAGTTGGCTATTGTTCTCTTAAAACAACTTTCCATGAATTGTATTGTTCTTGAAGTTTATAAGGGCTGGATGCAAAGCTCCCTGAAGTCAGGAAGAGACATTCCATAGACTTCAAATGGCTTTGGATCAGGCCTGTCACGTGAGATTAGCTGCTGACAGAAGATGTAATAAGCACAAACCCAGAAAGGAATGATCTAGGGGTGGAATTTCACTTAGGCTGTGATCATCTTTGTGTTGTCAATATCTCTTAGGCACAATGTTTTTATTTTCTTTTAAAAGTGTCTGTATTCCTTGATATTTGGAACATGGGGTTTTTCTTCACACTTATGCCTCAAGTCTATTTTCTGTTTGTGTCTGTATTTAAATACCTTGTTAGGGTAGTCTGTCTTTGGATACAATAGCTCTGAATCTCTCAGATGAGCTTTCATGTTATTCAATAAAACTATGCATAATATGCACAAAGTTAAGGAAAGAGTTTTCTAATGTGAAATAGCAAGTTAAAAACAATGGCTTGAATTCTGTTTTTCCTTGTTAAACCAAAAGAATGTACTCTGTATAAGAAATTACTGGCTTTCATAATTTCTCTTTTAATAGAAACAACACCTGTCCCCTGAAGCCAGAAGAGATTGCTTTATAGAATACAAAAAGTGGCAAAATCAGACATTTGCAATTTTCTGCATTTGAAGCTTATGGAACTTGTACACTGTAAAAGTAACCATGAGAAAAACAGTACAGTTTTGTATAACAAAATAAAAGGAGGTAATTTTACAGTAGAATTAAGTAAAGTGAAATTTGGATTAGAAAGTTATAAACTTTCAAAGGTGATTCTTATTAATAAATCAAAGCCTGTGACACTCCCAGACCCTCTAGTGATGCTGGGCACAGTTACCTTTATGGAAAAATTGCCTTTGGTTCTTATTGATTGTGGTTTTTCTAATGAATACAAAGCCTGCACAGTGAATGATAAGTGATCTCTCACTCCTTTTTCACCTTAATACAAAATAAAGCATTCACTTACTCTCAGCTGAGATCAGGCACAGCCAGGGATTTATTTCATGTTAATAAAAGCTACATGAGGGGCATAAGAGGCTAGTGGAACTACAACCAACCAAAATCTACATGTAAACGTGCCTACTTTCACCAACACATGCCTACATTGCTGTATTCCACATGTGCACAGGGAAAGCATTACTTCTTGAATATTTCTTTGCTTTTTTCCCATGCAGGCTATGGTTAAGGATTCAGTCAGTCGGGAAATCTGACTAAATCTTTAAAACTTCTTTTACACAGACTGTGGCAGGAAATACTATCATTTACTAAGGAAATTCAAGTGTATCACTAGTGTTCCTTTTATAGATATTTGTAGCTGTACCTTTATAATTACACTTAAGGATTCCAAAGATCATTGGTTTGTTTTTGGTTTGCCTTCATTTGCCATTATCCATATGTTACCTTTCATGCTTAAATATTTATGTGAGGAATAAAGGAAGTATAAGAGGTAACATTGCCAGTGGTATATCTCTAAAGAAACAGTAAAAGAAAGTTGCCATTTAGACATTGTACACTGCAGGAAAAATGCTGTAAAATACAAATACTGATTGAGTGTTGTATGAAGAAGATGTCTTTTTTCTAGTTAAACAGCACAGCAGTACTTCATGTACTAAAAGCAATCTTTAATTATGTTGATGGCATATTTGTATAATTATGCAGTAGATAAAAATAAAAAATTATTTGTAAAAGTTTATTAACATCACAGGAAAGAAGATATATAGTAAAAACATAGAATCATAGCATATCTCAATTTGGAAGGCACCCATACAGGTGATCAGGTCCAACTCCCTGCTCCTTGCAGGACAACCTAAAACTAAACCATTTGTCTAAGAGCATCATCCAGACACTCCTGGAACTCTGTCAGGCTTGGTGCTGTGACCCTGTGCCGGTGTCCAACCATCCTCTCAGTGAGGAACTTTTCCCTAATGTCCAACATGATGCCGTCTTCCCCTAACACAGCTCCATTCCTTTCCCTCTTGACCTCTCAGTGCTCGCCAGAAAGGAGCTTGGCACCTTCTCCTGTGCTCTGCACCCTGAGGAGGCAGTGTCCTACCATGAGGTCTCCCTTGGTCTTCTCTTCTGCAGGCTGAGCAAACCTAAGCCACTGTTCAAAAATCCTGCCTTTGACACCATCTTGTCACCCTCCTCTGGACAGACTCTAATAGTTTGATATCCTTCCTAAATTGAGGCACCCAAAATTGCACAGCACTGGAGGTGGGGCCACACTTTTGCAGTGCACAGAGGGACAATCACAGGCTTGCTATGGCTGGTGATGTTGTGCCTCATAGGACAAGGTAGACTCTTTGGGCTGCCAGAGCACGCTCAGGTTCACATTTCAATTAATCCAAACCCTCAGATCTCTTTCTGGGGCTGCTCTCCAGCCCAGTTTGTATGTTTCACCAGCACTGCTCCATCCTAGATGGAGAATCCAGCACTTGCTCTTGTTAAGTTTCCTTTGGTTGGTGATTGTGCTGCTCTCTAATCTCTGCAGGTGTCTCTCTATATAAGGCCTCTTGACCCTTGACTGACTCCACAGCTCCTGTGTTTTTCAGCAAATTTACTACTGTGTCCAGATAATTTAGAAAAATACTAAACAACACTGGCCCTAAAACTGAGCTCTGTTGAACCCTATGGGCATGATGACACCCCATACTACAACTCTTTGAGCCCTCATCTTGTCACCTTAGAAAAAGATGTCATCTTACAAGAATCTTCATGAGAAGTTTGTCTTCAGTGACTTTTGTTCTGTATGAAATAGAAGTTATGTAACTGTCTTGAGCATCTTTGAAGTGTCAGCTGTGAATTTCACAGTATTGTAACTTAGAAAAGACAACTTGCCTTTTTTCTCCAAGCCTGAGGCAGCAAGACAGTTAAGAAAGGCATGAAATGAAAAGTATTATAACAACTTCCAGTTTTAGAGTATCTCCTATTTGCCTACACCAGCCCACTGATGAACATTAGTACCAATATGTTCACATGGCCTCAACTTGATCTATACACTGTTTCTTTTATAATTTGTGCATAAACAACAGTTTACAGCCTAGACAGACAACATATGTTTTAACTTATGTAAATTACCCTGGCCTAACTGCATGTCTGCTTCTTCAGCTGCTCTGTCATAGTTACTCATGGCTAAAAGCTTTTGGTTTTGAGGCCTTAATAAAGAAGGGGACCTTTGGTTACTTTGCCCTAAACCACTGATATCTTGCAAACTGCATTTCCAACTTCATGCTCAACTTATCTTTAATTCTTCTGCCATTTACTTCCTCTTCCATCAAACCTAACCATAATCTTATATTCTTTTAGTAGGCTGGGAAGGTGGAAGTGGGATTTTTGGCAAGCTGTTAGTTTCATGTACTGGTTTACAAGCAATCTGTACACTGACAATCCTACATCTTCCAGTTCAACTGTGACATGTGGAGGTTTAATACAGAAGGGAAAAGGGGAATAATAGGAAGGAACAGAGGAATAATAGGAGGAACAACTAGAAAATCAGGTAGTGCTGCTGTTTTCTGGGAAGATGTGCTTAGCACTGGTGACAGAATAAAGGGCAAATACAGTCTTTTCCTTGGCATTATTAAGCAGACATTGGGTTTGCTGATGAAAAAACTGGTCTTACTCATTCCAGTTCAGATAGCTGTGTAAATGAGTTTCTTTGGTCAATGGACCCACTTGTCCTTAATGGACCTGTCTTTGCTCCACTACTGATTATTCCTTTTTTCTGATATGCTCCTGCCATACATTTCTATAGCTTAATTCACATATGTTTTGTATGCTCTAGAAGATTGCTTCACCTCATTAATTTTGTGCTCCCATCCATCTGAGTCATGAAGCCATAACATAACTATGAATATAGATGATTTTGTATGGAGGCTTAATCTATCTGATGGGCTGCCTTCCCATATGGGGAAGCCAGTGATTCCAGGTACTGCACATATCAAAGCAGGAACATGTCTTTATTTGCAGTTTGGATGGTTAGTAGAGAGCTTAGAAAATTGTAATGTTCTCCAGCTATAATGGAAGTCTTCTACTGAATTTCTCACTGCATGTATTATAAAATAGATATGCCTAATAAAGATCTAGATAATGACTTTAAAATACTCCAAAAAGGCAAATGCTTCATTATACCTATGCATTTCTAGCATTTATTTATTACTGTGCTTTAAAGGATGCCTACAATCTCAAAAGGTCAGGTTACATTTTTCAATTAAAATACCAACATCTGTAAATCTCAGGCAGTGACTGTGGGTAGTCTACTATAGATCTTAGTACATCTTTCCTTGTGGGTGTGTCCTTTTATCCAGTGAAGTTTCCCAATATGTTCCGGTGCTTATTTTATTTTTTTTTTTAATTTCTGTTAGGCAGCCAGCATTTCATATGCACAAGGGAAAGGCAAAGGCAGCTGAGGGATCCAATTGGGAGTATCAGTTGGTGTGAAAAAGAGTTCAGCAAGGAGGGCAGGTGACTTGGCTTGAGTTCATTCCCCGGTTTCAGCCCACTGATGATTTTCACTGTGTGGATAGTGTTCTCTCTTGAGTTCTCTTTTACAGAAATTCAGTGATTTCCCTCTGAGGCAAAACTTGAGCATTGTTCTGGAGCTAATTTATTTCAAAGACTGCTCCCACTCGGCAAAGCGGATGACACAATTACTTATGACTCTCCTAATCCCATGTGATTTTCTAATACTGTTGAAGTAGGTCTCCTACCCCGTTTGTAATGTGATGCAACACCCCTGTTCATGTATCATCTGCTTTTAGTTCCATGCCAAAAAATGTTCTCTGATAAAAGCTTCAACACAGCCTGCATAATAATGAAATTAAACTGTCTGGGGGAAAGACCACACACAAATGGTTCTGTCAGGGCCATGGAGTCCCAGCTGAGGCTCAGAGTCACTTTGGCCCAGCATCAGGTGGTGTGAGCACAATCCTGCAGTGTGAATGCAGGTGATTCTCCAGCCCTGGCCATGAAGGCCTGGCCATGAAGGCCTGGCAGCTCTTCCTGGGCCAGGTGCTTGTAGCAGTGTAAGGTCATGCTGTCAGTCAGTCTGGGTGAAGTAATGGTTGGTAGGATAGCAGCAAGGAAACAAAGCTTCATGGATGGTGCTGTTCCCATTTTGAATTAGCTGTACTGCTTCACTGTCTTTTCACTGCTAGGTGGCATTGCTTTTGCATGTAATTTGGTTTCTCTGGCACTGTGTTCACTTTCTAAAGAAAAAAGGCTATCTTGAATTCAAGCTAAATCTTACTTAGCTGGAATGATCCCTTTAAACTTTGCAAATGAGATCTTGATCTACAGAGAAAGCTTTCTGAGGTTTGGGTGGGTTTTTTTCATTGTGTGCTTCTGTGAGTCCAGGATGAAATAAACTTTTCTTTTTCAGGTGCAATTTTTGATATATCCAATTAGAAACTGCTTTCACATTTGTATGTGTTAGATTATGTGGTGAGAGTCTGGAAACTCCTAAAGACAATGTCACAATGGAGAAAGAATAGTCTGACAAATAGCAGGACTGCAAAGGAATAATCTGTTCCTTGTATTTTCTGCCTACATCAGAATTAAATGTAGCTGCAGCCACAGAATTTGCCAACACTCAGGGCTGTGTATAAATGCACACACATGAAAAGCTAGTGTGTTTTACTAAGGCTTTATTCACACATCCTCTTCTGACTGCCCCTGTGCTGGCTGAGGTGGTTCCAGCCCCTGATAACTCCTTACTGCACTTCTGCCAGGGAGGTGACTGTGCCAGCTGAGCTGCTCCTGTGCATGGCTCCTAATCCATTCTGCTAGCAGTGGTCAGGGCTGGTGAAGATCTATTACTATAACAGTGTTAGCTTGTTTTACTAAAGAGGATCAGAGATTGCTCACAAGGAAAACAATGTAAAACTGGCAGGGCAATAATTTCCAACATCAGAGCAGTAATGAGCCTCTATAAAATAGATTGTAATCTTTCAGTGGGCACTGCCAGAACTGGAAGATTTGTTGATGGCCTTGTGTGCATTTTACTTATGTGACTGATTTTTCACTATTTTCCTCTCATTATATAGGTATGACCTTAGGTTTGTATATAGGTTTGTATATATGTTGCCTGTTCTCAGGTAGTTTGTGTTATCCATGGTCAGGATTCAGTTAAATGAAAGTATTTATAGACTTGGGCTTCATTGGGTTTTTTTCTCAAGTGTTTTAACTTTATCTGTTTTACATTCTTGCTGGAGCTGCTCTGAGGTCTCTGTGCTGATCCAGAATCAAGCCCCCTGCTCTGTTTAAACACATGCAATTTATTTTAAAAATAATGAGATTAAACACTGAACATAAATTGTCAATGAACAGAAGTCCTTGGGGTCTGGTTTAATTCAAAACCCACCAAAACCAGAAAGATGAATTCGAACAGCCTTTATGTGGCCATCATCAGCATTTTGTCTGAGAACTTTACGAATTCTAAAACTTTAAAAAACTCTTTTTTCCCCCTCTTTGCTACATTTTTCTTGCTGGTTTATGCCTTATTGTTTTATAGTAGTAAACTAATACAGAGGAGAAGAGAGTTTTTAAAGGTATCAAGAGTCTTGGCCATTTGAATCCCATGCCATTCCTTTTGTGAATTCAGTTTTACTCTTTTCTGGCAGACATTAAAACAAATAAACATTGGCTGAGCTGAGTAGATCATATTAGGTGATTAAGAACTGGCTTCAAAACAACCATTATAAATCCCAGTGTTTGCATTATAAATGATGAATAGTTTTATTTTTAAAATACTGACGTTTATCTGTTATCCTTTATCTCTTGCATTAGCACAGGTACATCATTGACTTTTAAATTAGGAGGAATATTGTCAATGTAGAAAAAAATGGTATTGATGCCAGTTTTAAAAAAAATCAATTCAAAACAATTTACCATTTGGGCATAGTTTATTAAACTAAAGATAGTCCAGAAGCTTGTATACTGTGAGATCCATCACATTTTGGACCAGACTTTGTCCTTGTTTCGAGCAATAGAACTTCATGGCAGGATAATATTTTAGCAGTGTGTTACAAAAATTGTTGTCAAAGCACACAGGACTGAATCTAGACACTGATTTGGCTGAGGCCCAAATTTGTGCAAATGTATGGATCGTCAGCAGGTTGGTTTTGTTAAGAGTTTTTCTTGGATATGTGACTTCACTTATATTTTTGGAGTGGGTTTTCAGCAGGACCTCCCATAATAATAAAGGAGAGAAGGGTGTTTGTCTAGTTGTTTAACTCACTTCCAGTGTTTTGGCTGGATTTGTATTATTTCTGTTTGACCATTTTGTTCAATTTCAGTCCCTCAGAAATGAAACTGTCTAAAAGCACCCATGATAATAACTGGTAGTTTTGTGGAAAATTATTCTCTAAATATTCTGGAAAACAGGGGAAAACTGATCCAATTATCAGTCATACAGGTGTGTAGAGAGCAAAACAATTTGAAAAAATGTTAAAATCACATTTCTTTTTAAAATATGGATGTATAGAAATTGATATCAGTCCTTAACATACAGCATGCACACCATTTAAAATGTGTTTATTGAGTGAAGTTATGTCAGCAAGCAAGCTCTGCATGTTAGAAGTAGAAATCTGTGTGACACTGACTGATAGAAATACTGTGGGTACATGTGCACAATCAAGGCATCATGATGGCAGTGTCAAGGCACTTTGGACAGAATGGTTGGCTTTTAGAAGGCAGACTTTGAGAGTGGTGTCAAAACCAGAAAATCAAAGGGTTTTTTCATATTGACACTTTTCCTTCTACTCTCCTTGTAAAATCTTCTTGGTGTTCCCACAGGTACAGCAGGACACAAAGCAATTACGAAAAGCAAAATAAATCCTTAGTTTATAGGTTAAATTTAGAAAGAATTTTTTGACATTTCTGACCATCCTTCAAATAAGGATGTCAGAGTGCAGAGGTCAGGGTATAGAAGCCTTGGGATATCAAAAGGTGGTGAGAAGAATGGCTGGGATTTCCAGCAGCCTAAGAGTATTCTTTTGTCTCTGGTGGTCAGTTGTCGAGGATGATGCCTGTGGACATCAAAGAAATGTCTAAACACTGTTATCAAGGCCTGTCCTTTGCCCCCTGCCATGTAATGGGCCTCTTTTCAGGAAAACATTGGGAAAGCTGAGAAAGTGAGTTGTCCTATCCTAGTGCTATTAATTCAGCAAGAAAGCAGATCAATAACATTTGCACTAACCAGTAAAACAATCTGCTGGTTTCTAAAAATGCAGATTAGTCAAGCCTATAAATTAGACACTGCACATCCAAAAATCAATTAATGTTTTTTTCATAATGTACATGTAATGAGACCTTAGTGTGAAGGAATTCCTTTTTTGCCTTCTTGGAAATATTATGGAGAACTGGTCTGAGAAAATGAAACAAAACAAACCCCCTACCTTTCTTTAACACTTTCAAGAAGTTTGATTTGTGGGGTGTTTCTGTTTGGTTGGTTTTATTAATGTATTATATGTAGTGAGGTATTTTTAAAAACAAAAAGGAAGTGTTTTCATGCAATTTCATGCAATTCACACTTGAAATATTGACTTTGTGCCTGGAAGAATTATGCCATCATTTTCAATATAATATATTTCAAACCCATTCACCCTTTTAGTACACTGGTGAAGGAGCAGCCATTGTGAGCTATTTGTGCTAAATAAAATAAAATGTTATGAGAAAAAACCAGACTTTTGCTTCTTGTCATTTTGGATTTCTTTTCAGAGATCAGAGCTCTTTAAACACTCAGTTTTGTGAAGAGATATTGCAAATTCTAGTGAACAGCTGGGGTACTAATCTAGTCCTGAGCCATCTAAGAGCTTATTAAGCCTAAAATAGGGACCAACAGAGAGGAAGGCAGCCTAGAAATGGGCCTGTGCTGGTGATTCCTGTGAACCAAACTCTGGGTTTTTTAACTGATTCAGAGCCAATGATGGTGCCTGGTGATTATGCAATGCTGCTGCCATTCCTGAACTAAGTAGACACAATGTAAAAAACATTCTTTGCAGGACTGAGGGCTCAGTACAATTTCTGGCTATGGCTCAGTCTCTAGGAATATTTGATAAACCCAGTTTTTAGGATTCACTGCTGTGTACATTTTGCTAAGAGCATATTATTATTAGAATGTACTTGAAATCTTTAATAAAATTAGATCACATGAATACACATAATTGCATTATTGTCACATGAAAACTACTTGAATCAGTATGAAGGTACTTAAACCAAACAGTAATGTTAGTGTTAAAAGTAAACCTATGGTCCAGTCAGCAACACTCTCAAACAGAGGAAATCAGAGCTGGGATTTTTCAGTATGTGATTATGTGACATCTTTGTATATAGCTAAAAGTGTAAGTGCAATGTGTTTTTCAAAGTCTGAAATTAATCTGTTTAGAGAGCATGTCTTTCTCTACCATACTTCATTTTACTGTAATTTGGGACTGAAGAGAAAACTTTGCTATAAACCTATGAGTTAAGTTTAACTGGGAGAACATGGATGATAATACCACTGTTGCTACACTAAAGTTTATAACAAGTAACAGATGTGCTGGGATAATTATTATTTATTTGAATGGATATTGCACTTGAAGACTGGCATTTGGGGCTGCTAGATGACTGGTCATTACTGCCATCCTATACTCTGATCTAGGGAAAATGATGGAGAGCTACAGGTTTGCTTGTGTGCTTGAGTGACCACAGAGAGGCTATGTGGTTGTATTCATTTTCCTTGCTGCTCTGAGAGTCCAAATGCTTTTCACTTCCAGAGTATGGATCTTGAACACAGATACTTTGTATTCCATGTTTAATATATTTTATAATGGATCATGTAATGCTACTTCTGGAATAAAACATAGAAAATGAAGTATTACCTCTCCTATAGCATTTTAACCTTTTTCTTACTACTCCTGTGGTTTTTTCTTGTCATAGTTGCATCCTAATTTTGCAAACTTCTCTGTCCCTAACTTTTCACAAGAGAATATTTTCAGTGAGAGGAGAACATCCTTCTCTATGGATTGGAGAGATACAGGTTTGATGGATGGACTGTTCAATGCATGAGACTTTAGCAGGTCTGTTGTGATAGGACAAGGGGTAATGGTTTAAAAAAAAAAGGCTAGATTAAGGTTGGATAAAAGGAAGGGTTTGGTTTTTTAGATGGAAGTGGTGAAACACTGGCATAAGTTGCCCAGAGAGATGGTAAGTGCCTGTCCCTGGAAACATTCAAGGTCAGGTTGGATGGTACTGTAAGTGACATGGTAAGTTGAAGAGGTCCCTGCTCAGGAGATTGGACTTGATGACCTTTAACGGTTGCTTCCAACCCAAAACATTCTTGATTCCATTATTCAATGTTTTTCCTCATAAAAGAAGCCACTGGAATTGTCATGCAACAGAACTGAAATAAAGAAATGGCTTGTGTTACTATTGCATCTCTTCTGGCTTTTTTTTTTTCATATCTATATGGTACAATTAGATTAAAGTTAAATTTCAATTTTACAATAATTTCTGAAGAAGTGGTCTCCTATGGTGTTTAGCAATTTTTTGATCTAATAGTATTTCAAAAGAGTTTTGAGCATGGATATCTAGATGTGTATTGATTACTAATATCTTTAGATTCTGTCACAAATTTGTCAGAAAGAATTCTGTGGGAAACCTGTTACATACCATGGGAGACCTCACAGGTATTTGAGTAATATGAAAAAAGTGAAAAGAAAATGCTGCTGGGTAACACAGGTTTCATATTCAGAGAAGTTGCAGCTTAAGTTCAGATGACACTGCAGCAAACTGTATCAGCTCCCCTACAAAATGAGGTTCCTACCTCTAATTTCTGTATTTTAAATTAAGTCTTGTTACTACTTAGCTCTTCTCTTTAATGTCTGCTAAATCTCATGTTTCAAGTCTGACTTGCCTCAGAAAATGAAGAGNCCTTCTCTATGGATTGGAGAGATACAGGTTTGATGGATGGACTGTTCAATGCATGAGACTTTAGCAGGTCTGTTGTGATAGGACAAGGGGTAATGGTTTAAAAAAAAAAGGCTAGATTAAGGTTGGATAAAAGGAAGGGTTTGGTTTTTTAGATGGAAGTGGTGAAACACTGGCATAAGTTGCCCAGAGAGATGGTAAGTGCCTGTCCCTGGAAACATTCAAGGTCAGGTTGGATGGTACTGTAAGTGACATGGTAAGTTGAAGAGGTCCCTGCTCAGGAGATTGGACTTGATGACCTTTAACGGTTGCTTCCAACCCAAAACATTCTTGATTCCATTATTCAATGTTTTTCCTCATAAAAGAAGCCACTGGAATTGTCATGCAACAGAACTGAAATAAAGAAATGGCTTGTGTTACTATTGCATCTCTTCTGGCTTTTTTTTTTTTCATATCTATATGGTACAATTAGATTAAAGTTAAATTTCAATTTTACAATAATTTCTGAAGAAGTGGTCTCCTATGGTGTTTAGCAATTTTTTGATCTAATAGTATTTCAAAAGAGTTTTGAGCATGGATATCTAGATGTGTATTGATTACTAATATCTTTAGATTCTGTCACAAATTTGTCAGAAAGAATTCTGTGGGAAACCTGTTACATACCATGGGAGACCTCACAGGTATTTGAGTAATATGAAAAAAGTGAAAAGAAAATGCTGCTGGGTAACACAGGTTTCATATTCAGAGAAGTTGCAGCTTAAGTTCAGATGACACTGCAGCAAACTGTATCAGCTCCCCTACAAAATGAGGTTCCTACCTCTAATTTCTGTATTTTAAATTAAGTCTTGTTACTACTTAGCTCTTCTCTTTAATGTCTGCTAAATCTCATGTTTCAAGTCTGACTTGCCTCAGAAAATGAAGAGCAAGCATTGCACAGTCAGTGCTCATACTGCACAATGATAGAACAGAGTAAGAGAGAGGAAGTAAAAAAACATTAAAATATATAAACTAATAAGGATACACATAAAAAATGTGAGCCTGTTTGTGAAGAGAATGGGAATAGCCTAAAGAAATTTGCTGCTGAGTGGCGTGAGCAGCGTCACCCTCAACAGTGTTGTGTGTAACCAAAGGCAGGGGCAAACACAAGAGTTAAATCATAGTTTGGACAATCTACCCACAGAAAAGCAGGAGCTGATGTAGAAGCTTTACTATTATAATGAATCAGATATTCAACTTGTTCCTGTATTTACTTAATCTGTGAAGTTCAAAGGCAAAGAAAATGATGTCTCGTATTACATGGGTATATGTGCAGCTGCAATACCTTTATAGTGTCTACTGGTTTGTAGCAGTCTCAAAATGCAACCTCTTAATCTTTTAAACAATGATAATTTTAAAGCCTAGTGGTGCCCAAGTGTCAGTATTAGTTGTTTCATTGTTGAATATTGCAGTTCTTGGAAAGGAGAGGTAGGTGAAGTAGAGTATATATGACTTTTGGGGAGAGCATTGAGAGTAAAAAGTTTAAAAAGACTGAGTAAAAAAGAAGACAGAGAAAGTAGGACAAAGAAGGGAAAACTGTAACCAGAGAGCACGTGGACTTGAAGGCAGAGCCTGAAAAGCTAAGTAAGGCAGTTTGTGGTGAGCCTGAGCTGGAACTTGCAGTCAGAGTGGTTCCTGGTGCAGTTTAGCCTGTGGCAGTCAATAATCTTCCAGGCAGTGCTTGGGCTGGCAGTGGCACACAGCAAGGGCTGTTCCCACAGCACATGGACCTCACATGCAGTCCCAGCAGCTTTTCCCCACTAAGGCATTTTCACAGCCACTCAGTTCTGTGCTGTGAAAGCATCTCTAGGATGATTTGCAATGCAGCCCTGGCACTGATCAAAACCCTGACTCAAACCACACTTAGTACGCCCACAAAGCCATAGGGCACTAGGTGTATTCAAGGGAGTGGGCATGAGTGTGCCACAGAACAACCAGTGGCCTGGTTTTATCTGGCAATATAGACTGGCAAAGGAGCAACATTCCCTGCTTGTATGTAGCTGATAAATTGGTGGGGTTCCTGAGGAGCTACAGCCTCAGCTGAGTGAGAGTGCCTGCCTTGTTGAGTAGTGCTGGGGACAGGGGCTTCCCCTGTATGTGTCTTCTGATGAACTCATTTACTGCAGTCTGTCTCTGAGGACTTGAATGTGACAGACAGAGAAGTGCCTAATAGCAGTAATTAAAAGTTATACTACTGCATAAGTGACGTATTTTATATTTTATCTTTGCCTTTCATGCAAAATTCTTGTGAGGTCATGCAAGCAGGGTGATGAATGTCAATTGATGAAGGAAACTACAGTATCAGCAAGTGTTGTATTATGCATTAATAGCTGAACCTCAGCCTGAGAACACATAAGATGCTCTGTGTGTGTGTGTGTGTAGGTATTAATAGATATGTATGCAAGTACCTACCCACCTGATTTATTTTTATCCATCACTGGGATATAGCTATTGCTTAAAAAGAACTTCTTAATAGCATACTGGGACACTGTTGTGTGAAAAAAACAAACCAAAGTGAATTTATTTGAAGGAAGCAAAGCTTCAAAACTGCTTATAAAGTAAAAACCTATTCAATCAAAGAAAGTTCTGTAAAGCTCTGCTTTGGTAAAGGATTTCACCTTAATGGGAAGATGCTATTCATGTAGTGTATAGACTGGTAATTGAATGCAGGAGATCATGAGGCCAAGATAATAATGTACAATTTCTAAGTCTATAATGTCAAGCACTGAAAGAAGTAATCAGTCAGTGTTAGAAGAGTGACTTAGATAACAGAATTCTAGAAGAGGTAGGGTTATTTTCTATGAACCAGTTATTCCTGCCTTTTCTTCTTCAGAATTTTTGGCACAGGAGACAATACAGAAGGGTAATATTTCTATCTGAAAGTGGCCTGGGCCCTCCTATGGTCTTGACTCATAATTTTGTTTAGGCAGAGATGATGTTCCTAAGACAGCTTGTAGACAAGCAACAGTTATGATTATTCCTCAGTCATTTTTCATATTTTCCTCCATAGGATAAATTCTTGAGAATTCTTCATTTATAGTTCATCCCATATTCTGTCGTAGAGGTAGTGTTTGGGTACCTTTGATAGGATGTTTTTCTTTATTCTTCAGACAGGTGAACTACTCAGAATCAAAGACAATTGGAACTTTCAAAGTTTTTATTAGAAGTTTAAATTTGTGTCCTGCTAATCTTGTGATAACATTTCTGAATGCATGTTCTTCATGCTTTCAAATTATACCATAAATTGCATTATCTTTCTGAAAGATAAAGAGCCTTTTTTTCAAATGGCTAGGAAAAAAGACTGTCTTTTATATGGAATGATTACTGCTATTGAACAAATGACCCATGTGTGTAAAATACACTGGATGCATAATTACAGGGGAAAACAGATGTTGGCAGTTGTGTAGGAGCCACATGTTAAAGGCAAGAAATTTGCTGTTACATAAAAGCTTGTTCCTAACATGTCAGTTGGTGCAGTCTGTCCAGCTGTGCTGTTTCAGACATACCATTTTGTACTGTTCCTGCTGTCTGTTTGGGGTGCTGTTCCATTCTTTCACCCAGTCACATGAGCTCTGTTCCTTAAGTCTCTCTCGGTCATGAGAGACTGTTCTCTGCTGCAGGGACAATGTACAGTGGGTAATACTCAAATGTGAGAGCAATGCCCAGCATTTTTGAAAGATGTGGGACACTATTAACCAACTGAAATAATACTATGTGCAATTTGTACTGCTTTTTTTAATAGATCTGTTGTTGTGGAATGCCTTTCCTACTAATACTTCTTGTGTATGTGTTGCAGAATATGCAATCATGATTCCAAAACAGAACAAGACAAAATGTCAAACAAGGCAAAAATGTCATAATGACAGTGTTTCCCCTCCAGCTTCTTTCCTGTAGTATGAGGTGTCAAAAATGGTAAAGATGTTAACATTGCTTTCAGCATAATGTCAAGAATCACACATCTGTCAAAATGAGTGCTAATTTTGTTGAAGAGCTTATGATCATTCTGGCAGACTTGGGCCCAGAATAGTTTTTTGATAAATACTGAGAATAAAAGAGCAAACATTATACTTAGTTATGTGATTTTATAATAAATACTTGCTTTTTAAAAATCTTTACTACTTTTTCCAAAGGTCAGCAGCAGCATGTTATACTGCTATTGCAGTACCACATTTTGGTTGTTCAGAATGCTAAACTAAAGTAGATTTTGTAGGACCTTTGCCTGTGCAATTTGACACTCATTATTCTGTTTAAAATGAAGTTTTGAGGCCTTGGAAATGGCATGAAATTTTATATGGTGGTAGCATAATGGAAGTATTTTCACATTGTAATTGGTTCACAGTAGGTGACTTTAATGTATTCAGTTGAAAAGTGCAATTATGTTAATATATGAGAAAATGTTGAAAAATTAATCCCTTTGTATTTTTTTGATTGGGGTGAATTGATAGACTAAACTTGTTTAAATGGCTGTGCTGTTTTGAATTAGGTATAATACAACTTAAAGATGAATTGATTCTCAAGAACAGAGTGAGAAAAAGGATCCAAAGTTTGCAAAATAGTATCTATAGCTCCTCCAAATAACTGCCTGTTGTTTTTATGTAATGGAAAACCAGAGGAAGCTGAATTCCCAGTCTTTAATACTATTTATTTTATTTGCAAATACTAGACCTGTTCTGAATTTTTTTTTAATGTTATAAAATTCCCTATGTTGGAGCCCCTCTTCCAGCTTTCTTGTAATGCCCCTTTAGGCACTGGAAGGTGTTCTAAGGTTTCCCCAGAGCCTTCTCTTCTCCTGGGCTGAACAGCCTGAACTCTCCAGTCTGTTTCCATAGCAGAGGTGCTCCGTCCCTCTGAGCATCTTTGTGGCTTCCTCTGGACTTGGTCCTTCCTGTGCTGGACCCCAGGGCTGATGCAGCACTGCAGGTGGGGTCTCACCAGGACAGAGCAGAGGGGCAGAATCCCCTCCCTCCCCTGCTGCCCACACTGCTCTGGGTGCAGCCCAGGACATGTTTGGCTCTCTGGGCTGCAGGGACACATGGCTGGGTCATGTTGATTTTGATCTCTGCTCTTATTGCAGATCAGTTAAGGAGCAGTAGAGAAAGACAACAGGAGATGTGAAAACTTCATGCTTTATTTTTCCTCATCTACAGGTTATAGTTATTCAAAAGTGACATGGAATTTCTAGCATTATTTACCCAAATAAGGAAAAAAATCTATTTTTTATCAGAAAACTTACTTTGAAGATTGTTTTTATGTGGCCATATAGTTAGGCTTTCCAAGTAGAATTACAGAAATAGAAAGACTGATTTCTCTAAACTCCATATGTCTTCCAACATTTAAACTAAATAGTAAATATTTAATGTACTGCATTCAGATTTTCCACAGTTTGACACTGATGGAAATTTTTGAACCCAGACTCATAAAACTATTTAGATAACATTACCTGTCATGGATTTAATTTGTAATTAGAGATTCAGATGCTCATAGAAGCTGTGATAATTTCACTTCAGACTGTAAATCTGAATGTAAGTCAGTAAAATGGAGGAAGAAGATACCCTTACTTCCCAGTTGTTCTGAGGGTGATATTAGGTGATCACTGTACTGTTCAGGAATTATGATACATAATCCATGATCTGAAAGAAGAGAAATTGGAGACTGTGGTGGGTCTCAAAAGTAAGGTGGTACAATCTTTAAGTGAGATTGAAAACTATACTATTATGAGCATTCTCAATTAGTGCATCCAATATACAGCACTCAGCTCTTTAGTATTATAAGTGACCAGATGATAGAGTTCTTAAGAAAAATATATATAAACCCAAGGTGAACTAAAGAGATTAAAACTCTAATGATTCATAGTAATTAAAGTAAGATATTTGAATAGCAGGATGTGCTGCAGTATGGAAAGATGTGCTGTGTGTAATTGTCCTGTGTTACATTTGTTTGGCTTGCAGAGATGTGTTCCTCTCTTGAGGCACTGAATATGATAAAAGCCAGCCATGGCTACACACAGACTTGATTCCTTCCAGAGAATATGTGGGGCTTGGAAATACACCTAACTGGCAAATTGGGAAATAGGTACAAAGCATGGCAATGAGTGGGGATGGTGTGGGTATCGTTAGCAGCCTGCAGGGGAATATTATCCTGGCTGTCTCAGTAGCTGGAGGTAGCAGTGGGTTGGCAAGGCACATCACACACATCTCCCACTGAGCACAGCATTTGTTCGATTAGTTTCAGTTCACGTTCGCAGCAGAAGGGAATGTGCCTGCTCCAGGTATGAGATGGTGCCACGTCTTGTCTCCTGACCCAATGTACTGTACAGCATCCTCCATCACATGGCTTGGCACACGAGGTCTTTCACAAAGAGAGGCAGAAAGTTGAGAGTTCTTAAGAGCTGTTTTTCTAAGCACTCAAAGGGATGTTCCTCAGGCGGGAGGTTCAGAGGCTTTTTTGCCCGTACGACAATTACTACAGACGAAGGAACACTCTTAAGGAAGTGTTTTGAACAGTTGGAGTCTTTAATAGCTACAGAAGTATCAGTCAGGCTGCAGCTTTCAAGTTCTTAAAAAATGGTTTGTGAACATGCATTTAAGATTTTTACACAGATACAGCATGACTGAATATGTGGTGGATGCTTTTGTGCAGTGTGCTAATAAAAATTAAATGTGGGTAAGACATGAAAGCAGCAATAGTTTGTGACTGTTGAGAGTAATGAAGAAACAGATGTGACATTCTGAAATATTCCTGCTGTGTCCTGAAGAAAGGAAAGATTTTTCCGGTGTAGGTTGTACCGGTTGTGAAGCAACGTGTCTGATTAATAATGCATTCTATTGAAAAGGAAAGGGGGGTTTCCTTAGGAATGATTCACTGTTGTCTGTTGCAGTAATTAAGTCTGTTGCTTGCCTTGAGGTCAGCATGACCCTGTTTATTTTAATTTTTCAGTCTCTGGAGAAAGGAGGGCCTTATTTAACTACTTGCAGGACTAAAGCTGAGTGCACAGTGCCTGGATGGAAACCAATGTGTACAGAGTGATCAGGTGATGGAGAGCTAGAAGCAAACTGGAAGCTGAGTCACTTTACAAAGCAGATGTACCCATAGCCATGCCAGTTTTTGACTTTGAGAGCAGGATTTAGTTTGAGATGCAGGATGTGATTCTGTGTCTTGTTTATGTGCTTCTTTTGCAATTTGAGAGGCCCTCAGGTCTCCTGCCTGGCATGGTCTCCTGCAGGTGTTTGTGGTACCTGTGTTGCTGCCTCAGATACCCTGGAGTTCATCAAAGAGCAGGAAACATCTCTGTGGAACCAACTGAACTGAGCCCCAGGACTCCTAAATACAGAGCTCTTGGTGCAGCTACAGCTGCAGAGCCTTGTGGCCACTGAAACCAAGGGTGGTCAGTGGAGCCAGGGGAGGGAGTCAGCTCATGTTGAGCTAAGTAAACACTGGCAGCTGATCAGCTGAATCATCTCTCAGATCTCTCTCAGATCCCTTGGTTTTATTGATTTTAATGGAAATTTCTGCCTAGTGAAACAGTAGATACCTGAAGTTGCCTTCATGTAGGTGCCTGGTGTCATGGTTCCCCCAGTTCTCTGGTTTACCTGAGGTGTCCATAGAGGACTGGCACATTTGACAGAGGACTTGCTTCAGAGCTCTGCTGCTTTACAGCAGCAGTCAGAACCCAGACAGGATGACCCAGAACATCTCAAAGTTAGACAATGCCTGTGGTTAGGCAGCTGAATTGCAGTCTGTATTTCTAGATGATCTTAAAGGTTTCCTCTTGTACATGTTCAAAGTACAAGAGTGAGTGTGTTTCTCATGGAGGAGACAATTTGGGCTCCACATAAGTACCTTCCATACCAGTGTGGTATGTGTTTTTAGCTTATATAGATGATATTTTGTTTAAGATTTTATACACACACCAATATTATTTCTGTATAAACACAAAAGGCAGGCATGCCCAAAACCATTTAAAAAATATTTTGAGATGAAAAATAGTTGTTTCACAATTAAACCAGTCATTCTGACTGGCAGAACCCAGTTTCAGTTCTCTCATACACCATCTGCATGCAGAATGCTTCAAATCCTACATTCTTGGGGTGTGTTCAAGTAACAGTCTCCATTTTTACCTGCTAAAGCTGCTGGACAAATCAGACATTTGCTCATAAATAACCTTTCTTGGGGAAAAAAAAGCATTAAATTTTACACTCATATCTTAATTTTCCTTTCTGATTGCACAGGCCAGCAACTCTGTCCTCGTTCTGCCTTATAAACACATGTCCTGATAAATTGTTTTTATGATGCCATTTATGATTTTTGTGCTTATATTTTAACCTGTGCTTTAGACTTTTGAAAATCTTGTTATAACCTCAGTTTGTATGCTGTGTTTCACTTCTATTCCAGTGTTCTCGGTCTGTGAAAAACATGCCTTGTGGAGTCCTGTAAATTAAGATTCTCTTCTTTAATGTCTAGGGTACAAGGTATGTATTTTACATACCTTTTGTTGGGATAATTACATGATCAGCTTTCACCTAACAACTGTTCTGCCATTTCATCACTTACATTACTGACTCATTTCACACAGATTCAGCAGCTCATTTCAGCAGCAGAGCCCCTCTTTTCTGGTCGATGTTGTATCAGCAGCTGCATAATGACCAACTCTCACTGCTTCTGTATACAGGATCTCTTATACATAAACTCCATGCTCATTGCCCATTCCTGGAATTCCTGCTCTGGCTACTAATCAAACACAATAGGGCCCTTTGTGCTCTCTTGCCCTTTCTCCTCCTCTGGAACTTCTGCTCCATGCTTATATCCAAAGCAGGCAGGCTTCTTTTCCTTTCTGCATTCCATTCCTGAATATCAGGTTTACATGTTCTTCTTTAACATCTAGCCTATGCTAATACTCTTTAAGGCTGATGTGGTGTTTCCAGCCACAAAGCAAAGTCAGAGACAGACACTGCAGCATCCTAGACTTTGTTCGAGAAAACATCCTGGGCAGTGCATCCTTGAGAAATTTTGCCCATGAATGCACTACAGTAATGGGGTAAATATGTTTGGCTGGCATCAGTCAAGTGATACTTCTCTAAAAGGTGAATTTCTTGGCTTGGGTTTTTGTTGGCCTGGTAAATTATTAAAAGTGACTCTTTCAAAAATCACCTCTCACACACATGCATACCTATTTCTTGCAATGTTTGTTTTCCTTTTGGATTTCTCTAAACTTTGGCTGTCAGCATAATCTTTCAAGTGCCAGTTTGGTCAAGTTAATATGTTGAAGATACATGGTTGTACAGTGCTGATAGGAAACCAAACAGTCACTCCTGCATTTCTTAGCTGAATGATTGTGTACTCTACTTGAAAATGTATGGCTGAGGTCTCCTGTGTTTGGTTTTAAGTACAGAACATTTATAAAACTTCTAGTTCACTTCCATAGTAACAGAAAAAAGATACCAGTCACTCTTCTAAATCATTATTTGCTACTTTCTGTATAGTTTCTTTTTCACATTCTTAAATAGAATGCTTTTGTCTAAAATCTAAGAATAAAATTGACTAGACTGGAGTAGAGCCTATCAGTTGAAAGAGACCCACAGTGATCCACTACAACTACCTGACCAGTTCAGGGCCAGTCAAAAATTAAAGCATGGTGAGCATATATAGAGAGAGCATACATTTAAAAAAATTACCAACTAAACAATGAAAACTTGCAATTAATATGAAAATTGTTTTCAGTGAAAGCACTAAATCACCAAAGTTCCCAACAATTCTTCAATTTGCTTTAAAATTCAGGTTTTTCCCTCTTATATTACAGAAGAACCAGAAGGTGTATCTTTAAAATTTAAAAGCGTTATTTAAGGCATTTTTATAGAAAAATATACTGCTCTCACCACCTTCTCTAGCTGTGTACTGCTGCTTTTCTTTTGCATATATTAATGGCCATATACTTTATGCATCATGACCCTAGAAAAACTGCAAGTTTTCAGTTATTTCAGCTGACATCAATGCCACTGAACAACAGAGGGGCAATATACAATCAACAGGGAGAGATGTTGCTTTTCAGCAGTAACCTGAGTGTAGAGTAGATTGAGCCAGTCATGAGAGTGAAGGGTGAAAATGAAATCTCACAAGCTGTACCAAAAATATTCTGCTTATAAAGTCTATAATGCTGCATGTAAAGGTTATACAGAAACTTAATTCATCCAGGAGCCTAGACAAGTGCTTGATTTTATGAATTTCAGTAATATTTATCTGAATTTAAAATCAAGCACGTATCTGAACATTGCATGACTTGGAGACACGAGAAAAAGAAAATTCAGTTATCAGAATTATTGTTTTTATCTTCTGAAGTTACTTGTTACCTAAAGGAATGTTTGATAAATACGTTTTTACCAGAAGCATTCTCTGTACATGTACTCTAGCTGTATCTTGAAAAGATGCAGTGTTTGTTTAAACATGATGAAACAGCTGTTTCTTTGTACACCCAGCATTATATTGAACATGTTCTCTCAAACATTGTTTTGATTTCCTATCCTTTTGTACAGGAGATACGGGCACAGTACCAACACAAAGATAATATTGCTACATACCTGATTTCATTCTCCTGGTAATCTTTTCTTCTGCTAGCAAAACAAAGTACCCACGGTACACACTTTATGCTTTGTTTAGTGATTTTGATATCTATGTAATATAAAAGGACACACTTATGCCTTAAAAAAAACCCAAACCCTTTCAGTCCTTCCAAAAGCCTCCAGCAAAACTGTTGATGTTAATAATGTTTCAGACTGATGGATTCATGTGTGCCTGGCTGGGAGCGCCATGACCCAGCACAGCACTTTTCTATTAATAAGACATAAAGTCAGACCATTTATCATTTAGTATAGCCAGCACACAAATTAGAGAACAGCTTGCCAGGGTATATTGTGGTCTCATTACTTAGTTTTTGCCATAGTTGCAGAATAGATAGCTTTGAAACCTTCTTGTGCTCTACTGTGACAGGAGAGTGTTTGTGTCATGGTGACCCGGCTGAGTTGTTCGGTTGCGTGCAGTGCTGACTCAGGAGCCTTAAAGTGTGCTCACCAATTTGCCAAGCAGCAGGCTCTTCTAAATGAAACAAAAAAACTCCACAAAGACATAATCACTGGCAGTTACCACAGGTGTAAGGTATTCAGCACTGCAATCAGGGTATGAAACTTCAGGAGTCGTTTGCTGGAGGTCCCTGAGGAGCACATGCTTTCAGTACGGTACAGTATATTTTTATTGCATATTTCCATGCTGAAAAATACTGCTACTGTTTAACAAAAATATTAATGTATCATAACATACACCATCTTATATTGGTTACTGTTCAAATATAATATTTGTGAGACATTTTGCAACTAATATTAATGTTTTAAGTATATTAATTTGTCTGCATTTTCTGTCTCTTGTTTGCTGTCCTTGGGTCGAGTGATTTCCTCTTAGGAAAACTTTGAAATACTAAAAGTTCAGACAACTTGAATTTTTAAACTCTCAAGTAGACAACTCAGATCTAAAACTGCTAAGCTCAGTTTCTTAAATGAGTTAAATTTGAGAATTCTACTGATACTTTCAACTAAAGACATTTGATGAATGCTTTGGATCGTATAATTTTGTTTGCAAATGTTTCTTATTTTCAACATATAATACTTGTGCAATCAATCTCCTGATTGAGCAAACCCTGAGGTTCAGATCTGTTTTGTAATGTGATACACTCATCTACACAGATGTACTTGCTCTCCACAGATGGTGAGGCACATTTTAGACCGCTCCCATTGTATTTGTGTCCACGCTTGGTTCATTAGATGGAAAATATGACCCAGATACAGTGGAGTGTGCTCTGCTGGTAGAACTCATTGAAGCTGTCTTTCAAGCAGTGAGGCCATTTGCTGTGGGTGAGGTGAAGCCTCTGGACCTGTGCACGCCCTGTGTATCCCTGGAGAGCTGCCACGGGACGGCTCTGCCTCTGCTGCAGCTCCAGAGGTGTTTCAGCTGAACCCCCCGGTACCTGTGTGCGCGGGGCTGCCCTGCACATCGCTGCTGCCAGGGCTCAGCCTGCAGGGGACGGGGCACAGACGAGTCTGGAGGCTTGGTACGAGGGAAGACAAAAGTCTGGGTTTGAGGGCGGCTCAAAAAGCTGTACAATCAGTATGGCATTACTCTTGGTATGCTCCTTTTGGATTTGGAAAGGATTCGTGGAAACACTCTATAGCACCAGTAGCCAGCAGAAAGAGTAGTACGCCCCAAGTTCTGATTTCTTAGAATTTTCTTCAGAAAACATGCATTTCAAGATCATCTCTCTCCTGACTTGCCAATCTGTGCCCTACTGCTTTACTCTGAGATCTCAAGTGACTGTTCTCAAAGGTATGGAGGAGATGTCTGAGACAGCCCTCGGAAAGGGAGTTGTGTCTCCTCCTTAGGCAACAGTGAGAGCCTCTGCACTTACGGGAGTGCCTCAGACCTGCACAAATTGAGGATATGTTTTTACTAATTTTCCAGTTACCACTTTGATCATTGCTTCCTAGCCCTGATTTGTGGCACCTCCTTCCCTCCCTTTCTCCTCCCTCTACTTGGCTTCTTCCTGCTGCTTAACAAGCTCAATTGGGTTTATGTATGTAATTCTTTTTTTTTTTTTTTNGGCCTCTGAAAGAACTGCTTTCATCCAAAGCCAGGAGCTGATCAAAGCAGCACACAAAAGCCAAATGGGAGCCAAGGCAGTGCTGCCTGACCAGCCACAGGGTCAGGGTTCTGTGCTGGAGAACTAGTAAAGCATATCAGCTGCACTGTGCTGGAAGCTGCTGATAAGGGATTTTCTCTCCAGTAACACCTGCAAAGTTTATGAGATCCTGCAGGAAAATCAGGGAAATCTGCATCAGAATACATTGTCTCCTGCAGAGAGGAATGTGAAAGCATTTAGAGGATGAAGTGCCATTGCCTAAATGTATTTATTGCCATATCATATATGAGGCTCAGTCTGCACTATTAATACAACACTGGACTAGCACCCAGCTCACATTTCTTTTTAACAAGTGGCTCCTTGGCCCAGTTGTCAGAATATTAAGGAATAACAAGTCTTTGAAAAGAAGGTTCATGCTTAAACAAAAAGCAAATAAATGAAAACCAATGTCATCATTATGTCTAAAACAGATTTCCAGTGAAAATTAAAATAGGTTAATAATAGATGCTAAGTCACCTTTAAGAAGTCTAAGTAAAGATTTCTTCTGAATTCTTTTGCAGATACAGATTTTTATCAGGCACCAGTCCCAATAGTGCTTATGATTATGATTTTGTAAAACTTGAATAGTAATCCAATATATAGTTTTTAACAAAGGATTTTTTGTTATGAGCAATTTGAACTTTGGCGTTTTTTCTTCTATTTAAAAGAAATTAAAATACAGTGTCATTTTAGCACAAAACAATACCTTAAATGTCTCAGGAAAAAATCAGCTCTGGTTTGAGAGTAGGCATAAAAGTTACTAGGGTGAAGGAAACTTATATTTTCTGTAGCCATAAAGGAAGACCAAACTGTGTCTTAAAACATCTTTCATCCCTAATTAATTAAAGGAATCTGATTGCAATTGGAGTTTTCTGTTTCCCAGAAAACCAGAGTGTAGGCTGTCACAGCTTAGATTCCTTGTCACTAAATTGCCAACGTGCCTTAGTCCAGATCCCCCAGCATAGCTGTTTATTTGAATGGATTTATGACAACTTAGATTGCTCTGGATTTTATCAGGTGGTTTTTTTTTTTGGTTCAATGTAAAATGGAATTTGTATGAGAAGTTTAATTGGTGTATGAGAAGTTTAATTGGGGTTTTTTTTTGCAGACAAATCAGGAAATTATTTTTCCTTTTCCTATAGAAAATATTTATTTGCTGTTTTTGCTACTGTTTCCCACATGAATTGTAGTATTTTAATTGAAAAAATGAACACTCAGAAGTAATGCTTATTGGTTTTGCAGTTGAAAATTTTCAGCAAAAAGTAAGAAAACACCTGTTTTTAGATGAAGTTGTCTTTACTGTGGCCAAAATGGGTGTGAAATAAATCCATAATAAGAATGATCCATTAACATTTTTGATTTATTTTCTGCTTGAAGAAAACATAAAGCAAAAACTTTTTAATAGTGTTTTTATTGAGGTGGTTTAACACTGATTGGTCCAAATTTTTTTTCATGCCTTTTTGTATTGATCAGTTAGGAAATGAACTTGATTTTTCAGTAGGTGGAGGAATTTTCCTATATTGAATTTCATTGCAAAAATATCTGTATTAATCTCTGCAGCAATCTCCAGAGAGTAAAGACATTTCCCAGTTATTTACTTCTGCAGTGGGTGAGAGAACTGATTTCAGTGATTAATAGAAGGAATTTGGCTTGGAATCTGGAGTTGCCAAAAAGAAAGAAAGAAAGCAAGCTTGACACCTTTCAATCTGCGCTCTTGTTCCGACATCCTGTTGCTTGGAAACATGAGCCAGGAGAGGAAATCATCTCACTGTTGATACAGGAGAAAATCCCTGCCTGTAGTCAGCCTGATTTTCAAAATCAAAAGAAGGCCTCAGATAAAAATTAAAAGCAAACAGAAGATAAAGAGAAGTGCTGGAGAGATCTGAGTAGTCTTGTTATAGTATATTCATTTTATGGAAACAGCAGCAGAAGTGTTCCTGGCTGTGTAAAGGTGATAGGATTAAGTTCTCTGTGACCTGTCATCAGCCTTCATCAGAGTATCTATGTTTTATCATGAGCTACTATCCAAATTTTTTGGAAGCCATTACGTTTAATCTGGATTGGTCTTTAGATAAAATTTCTTTTATAAGTCCACAAAATATATAGAAGTTCTAAGATCTGGTAATAGAGAATGAGCTAGAATTCCTGGCAAAGGTAACTGTGGTTTTATTTAAAGGTTTTATGTTGCATTAAAAATGTAATGGGCCAAATGGGGTCTACTGAACTGCCAGACTTCAGTCATATATGAAACATGGAATGACTAGAGACTTCTCATTCATCTGACAGCTTTACTGCTGACCAATAAATTGCTTCCCTGAAAAAGTGGATTTCAATCAACAGATCCCTAAGTGACTACTGATTTCATCCTTCTTGATATTGGTAGAGTTAAGCTGAGCAGAGGGTTGTAATTTCATCTCAGCATCTTTTGAAGCCTGAAAATTTCTCTTTCTGGGTAAGACTAACAGAAGAAAATGAAACCTTTCTTGAAGGTTTTGGTGAAAATCCTCATGGTAAAATGTCCGGAAGTGATCTCAAATGAGGCGATGTTTCCCACACTCCAGTTTTATACCATAAACATCAGTCTTCTGAGCCCTTTTCTTCCTTCTCTCTTACTGCCAAGTCAGTCTGGCAGAATAGACTGAGGAAACAGATTTGACTTCCAGAAACTAATATTTTTCTCAGACATTGGCAATAATCCACCTCTTTACAATGCCTTTAGGTGATTTTGTACTGACAGAGAAAAGGCTTTGTAAATTACTTCTACAAGTGATAATTTTGTGGGACATGAACAACTAGGTTGATTTCTGGAAGAATAATTTTTAATTCAGCTTTGCCCATATGGGCTACAGCTGTATTAGTAAATGAAACAATAGAAGGAGAGATTTCTGTGAGCCAGAAATCAATTTTCTTTTGTAACGTCTTGGCATAGCTCTGGTGCTTGCACTCCCTCTCTTCAGTAATTCCCAGACACACTTCAGGAGTCATGATGGACCAGTGGCTGCTCTGAAAGGGCATTTTGGATGGAGTAACCTTATTTTGAGGCTGGTAGTAAAGACATAACCTATAATACTTTATTGGCTCTCATGGGGGCTGAATATCAGAATGTCTTTTCGTTCTCCTGAATCAAGAATTTTATATAACAGTGGGAACAGATTTTATGTAACCTGTGGGAATAGATTTTATGTAACCTGTGGGAAACAGATACCACAGAGTATCACTTTTACATGTGACACACGTTAATATAGGAGATTAAAAATAATTTATTCTTCCAAATCTAAAGCTAGAGAAAACACTGTAATTACAGATAGCTTCATGGAAATAAAAGACTAAATTGTGATGTTTCATGGCTGGACTGAATCCACAATGAGGATTTTGGAGGATGTATCACTACCATTGAAGAGAATCAGTTTCGTGCTGTGTTTAAATTTATTTTTCTTCTTATATTTACATACAAGTCCCTACCCTAAGATTTCTTTCTTCTTAGACTGATGTTTTAATACAGTTTCTAAAGAATGACTAGAGACTTCACTGAACTTTACAAATATTGATGGATTTTGCATGTTACTGGATGAATATAACTTATGTTCAAAGGGCAAAAGGATCACACTGATCTATTTTCTGATACTATTCTGTTACAAACTGTTAACCTGCAGTAGAAAATGCTTTCTCTCTCCTCGCAGAAAAATTTTCATAGACAAACTTTTAGATACCTAAATCCATAGTCCATGCAAACAAATCCTTTCTTTCTATGCAAGTGAGAAACTGCCTTTTGTCATAGTGACAGCAAATTCTGTTGAATGCCATGAGAACATCTTGCTATTCTCCTCTTAGAAATGATACTGTAGAAATTACTCTGTTAAACTGTTTCAAAAGTATGAAAGCTGGCTGCTCAAACTCATTGCTATACAGCAATGATGAAAGGATTAATGTAGTAAAGTAGCAGTGTCAATTGTATTGTGTAATGCAAAAACCTTGCAATTAAATATAGAATAGTCCTACCTGTAATAATTTTTAAGTTGTATCTAAGGCTGAATTTCTTAGTAATCAACCAGGTCTTCCTAATTTCCCACTTAATTACCTTGATTATTTTTTTAAGTCAACATAACACAGCCCACATACACTCTTTAGTTTCCTCAGTTTCTGCTGAGGGCAGACTTTATTTATCAGTCCTTTTTAATGGGAGTTGTTAAGAGCCCTGGTTACTTCCCACACTCTAGAGTCCACAGCATTCCTTAGGATACCTGGTCTGCCCTAGGTATAGGACTCATTTTGTCCAGAATTGCTGTGCTAGATCTTCAGTCTCCACAAAACCCTAGTGCTTCTCACTGCAGCTAAAAGGTCACTGATGTGCTGCAATCCTTGTTCCACTGTGCAGAGATCTGCCTGCATGATCTGGGACTGGGACTGAATGTCCTCCTGCTGCTGCCCTCTCCCACTGACCAGCCTTTCCGTGGCTCTCGTGGTGGGCATTGCCCTGGTGGCTGAGGGAGCTCCTGATGGAAATCTCAGCACTGGAGGGCAGGCTCATTGCAGGTTTTCTCAAACCCTGGCTGGTTCAGCTGCAGTTGAACTTGAAGTTGACTCTGTACGTGACAGACGTTCACCCTTAGAAGGGCCCTGTTTTTCTTCATCACACAGTCCCTGTTTACACTGAAATGCTGACAGTTCCGTGTGTGGAATTTCAGAGATGCTCCCTGCAGTGACTAACACACTTTTACTCACATTTTCAGATGCCTTCACTTAGCCTCTCTCTTTGCCAGCATTAGCCAGAGGTTTCTAAGACACTGGCCTGACCTGCTTCATTTGTATCTACAATTTTTTTCTTAGGCTCACAACTTGCTCAGAGTTTTCGTCTTTTTATTATGCTTTTCTGAGGCTCTTCCAGGTGCAGCTCTTTGCCTTTTTTCCCCTCTTTATATTGGCAAGTATTTTCCTCTGCATGTTCTCCATGGAAACTGATCATGTGATAGGGAGGTGCCCTTTCTTTGATTTATCAGTGGGTGGGGTCGAGGGCCATCCTTCTGTGTCAGTGTATGGGGGTTTTTAGTGGATCTGGTCACCGTCTCTGTGCATGGCTCAGACTTTCACAAGCACTTGAAAGTTTAGCCTGTGGCACCCAGTTGTTTCCAAGAAAAACATAAATCAGGGCTGGGAGTGCTGCGTTCATTGAAGCAGGGACACAGGACTCAGTTTTTGCTTCCTGGTACCATGGAGTCAGCAATTGACAATTCAGATCCACAGTCTGAGCAGCTCTAAAGGAAGGAGGGAATGACAACTGGTGTATAGTTAGTGGGAAATGCTTTCTCCCTTGCTTGCTTTGGAGAAGTAATTTCTCTTGCAAGTCAGAGTCAGTGGGACTCTGAACAGCAGAGACTGGTGCTGGCAATAAAGCTCCTGTAATGCCCATTTTCTGGTCCCAGTGGTGTGTGTTTGAAGATGAAAAATGGCTAAAAAATATTCATCACATCTTTCAAAATGGGTTCCTGAGTTTATGATTGTGTTTACACTGAACTTACACAAGTACATGAGAGCTTACAAATCCAGAAGGCATATTTTTGTTTCATTTTACCAACCCATTCACAAAATTAAATTAGCAGCAATTAGCAGCCTAACAGACAAACAGGCATGCTTGTGTTGCAAAGGATTCCAAAACCTGCCTCTTTAACAAATAATATAATCTTAACTGATTCCTTATCTGTAACATCACGTTGATAAGATGCTGGTTTCTGCCATCCTCAGGATTAAATGCAGGGTTTCTCTTCTGACTCCTATGTGCTCTATAAAACCTGAGCAAGCATTCAGCACTGAATACAATTAATTTCAGAGCTGACCTGGGGTTTCCTGCATACACCTTTGATAAAGTTTGTTAAGGACAGTACTGATGTCAGGCTTTCCTCATTGTCTGCAGCTGCCTTTGGTGTAGGGGGAAGCAGTGCTTGAAAGGAGCCAGAGGGTTCCTGTCAGTGTGGGATGGGAACTGTGATCTGCTTTCTGTGTTGGAAGAGAAGATGTATCCTGACTTCCATATTAACACTGAGCATCTCTAACAGGCTTTGCAGCTTCCCATTTACCCTTGACCAAATGGATACATCAGTAACATTCAGTGCAACTTCTCGGTTTGATTTTGTGGGTATATATGAATATTTTGTCAGTAGTGCCTTCTTTTAGTTTAAATCATTTTCTTAACTACTGCCTGCATTTTTTTGTAGTTCTCATTATGGTTCTATTAATACTGTGTATATCTATTATAGCAATGGTATATCATGTAGCAATAAATCTACTCTCTATACAGTATTAACATGATACAAACAAATTACTAAAATATGATTATATATGTAAAATATACTTTAGAAAGTCATAAAAAGATATCCAAATCAACAAGTCTGTATGTTGTTCCCTTCAACCCCCTTCTTCCATGACAAGCAGTATGTGATTTCACGGTGGTTTCCCTTTTGCTTGACTGATTCCTACAGGATGCTTCCCAACAGGCTAATTTCCCAAAGTAGCCAGTGCTGAGGAGGGGCTGTTCACTGTTTAGGAATTACTGCCACAAACAGGAAGCATTTCATGCTTTCTATTCACAGTTACTTGAGGAGGGAAAGGACATGGGGCCCAGGGCAAGAGCTACTTTGTAATCGCAAAAGAAAGCTGACATGGCTTTTGGTTACACCAGTTCATTGTGTTCCCTGTGGAAAGTAGGCGTCAGTGAAGTCCATGGAATATTCAGCTGGAATAGACTGCCTGCTCAATGACAGAATGAATAAATTACATGGTTTCACTAAAAGTAAAGTCCGAACGAATAAATGAATGCAATATCAATGCATGTGGGTGGACACGGTTTCATTCTAAAAAAAATAAAACTGTTTGGGATGAAAAGTAAAAGTTGTATTTCACCATTTCTGGGTTACAGCAGTGCTACATTATTTAGGAGACAGCATCTCTAAAAGATATGTTGAACTGCTTTAGCCAGGGTTCAGCCATGGTGGACCATGCAAAGACAAGTACACAAAACTCTGCTATTGCCCAGATCATTTATTCTGTTCAAATCATTTAAAACAGATTTAAATCAATAGATTGATGACTACTGAAAATACATCTCCTCAATTGCTGTATAACCCAAGGAATCACTTGAATCAGATTTCTAGTCACTTTTTCAAGAAGGTGCCAGAGCTTGCTGCCTTTCTGCTGAATTACAGAAAGCTGTTACTTTTAGATAACTTCCTGTAATTTACCAGCAGGATCTGCTCAGTGGCTGTTGCAGTCAATGTTCTTTTCCTTTGCCTTTCTTTGTGAACAATGAAGCATTTCTCTTTCCTGAGAAATGTTGAGCCTGACATCAGCATGCAGTGACTGAGTTCTGAGTGCTTAAATTGTAATATCTTTCTTTTTTTTTTTTTTCTTTGTTCTTCTTGTCTCTTCTGCCTTTTTTTTTTTTTGTTTGTTTTTTGAGAAGATGGGAAATTCTTATGCTGGTCAGCTCAAGACAACACGGTTTGAAGAAGTGTTGCATAATTCTATTGAGGCCTCTCTCCGCTCAAACAACTTAGTTCCCAGACCCATCTTTTCTCAGTTGTATTTGGAAGCTGAACAGCAATTATCATCACTGGAAGGTAGGAAATAATGGAATTTCTATTTCTGTCAAAGACAGTTCTGCTGTTTGCTCAGCCATGGCTCAGCACACACATTTTAAATCATAATGTGGATGAATGTAAGCTTTTATTTGGATTTTTTTATGATCTGCAAATATATGTGTTTTAGAATTGGATTAAAAATACAAACCACATTGTCTTTTATTTTGAAAAAATTAAGCCACTTGCTTGCTCAGATTCACCTATACACATAAATTGAAGTTCTAGGAATTGTTCCATTACAGTTGTGGAGAATTCCTTGGAGGTTTGGAACATAACTCTCTTATCCTGTAATTTATTATATACTGCTGAAAGTCACACAGTAAATGGTAGAAAACCCATAATAGATTTATAAAACATATATGCTAAGACTGATTTTCAGTGTGCTTAAATACAGCAGAAATATTTTTTTTAGCTTTTGAGATGGTTTATAATTACTTCAGGCATAATATTTGTAGTTATTCTGTGGTTGCAAAGGTGAAAATTTAGGATGTGTACTCTCACAAACCCTGCACAAGTTGGTACTTAACACATAGGATTTCTCACTGAATTTGTGTGTGTGTTTACAGAAGCCTGCTTTCTTGGAAGTAATAGAGTTTAAATGAGCTGTATGGATCTGATAAGCAAACTCACGATGCAGTTTGGTGTTTGGTGTCTGTTATTTGTAGTGGACTCATGGTTTCCAGTGAGTTTACTGGTGTGTGCATAACACTGACATGGTGGTGTAAGGATATGCTTAATAATTTGATTATTTGGTCATTTCTGTTGAGAGGGTGGAGTTTCATGTCTTTGTCCACGTCTACTTTCCCTGTCCTGCTTTGCTACAGTTCTAGTGAGAAATGCATGAAGGCCCACAGTAACACACACACAAAGTCAGGCCAAGGAGTAGCAACAGATAAAAGTATTTTGAACAGATAAAAGTCTTTGCTATTGCTTCACAGTGACAGCTGGGAATATTTCTTAAAAAAAACCAAACAAACCTGCTCACACATCATTAGTAATTTCCTCTTTTTTTTTTTTTCTTTTTTGCTAAAATAGGACATAATAATGAATATTCATTAATTTTTAAAATATATATGATGCTTATTCCCAGCACAAAGTGATCCTTCTACCAAACCTTTCCATAAGGATTTCATAAACTTTTCCATGGCAGCTGTGATGTCACAAAATTGATTATGACATCAGTTGGGAAAGATGCCACAGGAGCAGGTGCATTGTTCAGGAACAAAAGTGCAATTTCACATGTCTGTAGTTTCTTTCTTTCTTTTAAGACTTTCAAATAACTTTCCAAATCTTGAGGGGCTGATTCTGTGTTCCTTGTAGTTAATAGAGACAGAATTGAAGTGTAATTAAAAGTCTCATAACAGCCTGGCAGAGAGCATTCCTTTCATGAAAGTTTCAGACAAGGGGAACTCTGAAGGGACCTATAATAGAGTGCCTCCTAGGTTATTCCTCAGGTGGAAGAGGTCTTCAGGCTGCTCTTACATACTGCAGCCTTGTCAGAAATTGAATCTTCCACTTCCACATGAATCCCTATGCTCTGAGGGCCAGGAGGCACCTGAAGCAGAGACTCATCCTTGGGGGCTTGTGCAATGCTAATGAAACCCTTTACAGGTGGCAGCAGCTCATGCCTAAGTACTTTCTCTTTTACTCTTTTCACTTTGAATTGAAAATGCTGTAGCTCTCATTTCTTAGTCTCTGCTTCCATTTTTGGTTTCTTTATTAAATCACCTATTATGGTTGAACAAACCTCAGAGTTTACCTCTGTCCAAAGGAGAAATAAAACATATCCTGTCTGTTCACTTCATCTGTCCATACATTCCCATTTTCTCCCTTTTCATCAAATCTGCCATCTTTTGGATATTCCACTGTGCTAATTTAGTACAAAATCCACTGAAAAGAAAAAAGGAAGTTGGTCACTTTCTTTTACTTGGTTAGATTTTTTGCTGGTTAGCAAGCTGAGATGGCTCAGCAAAGTTTCAGAGCTGGCACAAAGAGGGAGGGAGGAAGGAAGGGAGGGAGGAAGGAAGGAAGGGAGGGAGGAAGGAAGGAAGGAAGGAAGGAAGGAAGGAAGGAAGGAAGGAAGGAAGGAAGGAAAGGAAGGAAGGAAGGATTTTCATGTTAAGGAGCAAGGGGAAGGAGAGGAGAGACAGACTCAGCCCTTTTGCATTTCATTTGGATGTTAGTCAAGGTTATGTCATAACACATAATTTACCCTTTATTTAAATAGCATAGACGAAGAGTTTGACTTTTCTCTTCATTCAGTTGCAGCATTTTTTTCTTTAGACCATACCCTTAAAACACTTGTGTTTATTGTTCTGTTCTCAGTTGTGGGCACCAGGACTGGAGCATAATGTTCAGAGTTTAAAAGTAAACATACCCTTCAAATCCTCTTTTAGATTGGACTGTAAATCCTAATGACCTTGACAGATAAACCTTCAAACTCCAGATTTACTTTCTCCTCTCTAGTTCTCATTTATTCTGTAGTAGTTGTCTAGCTGATTGTACAATAATTTGTCAATAAAATAAAAGGATATTCTGAGGAGGATCATAGGAAAGAAAAGAGAAATCCTTGATGATATCCTATGGGATTCTGGGTACCTGATCCAAAGTCAGTTGAAGCAAAGAGAGTATGTCCAGTTGACACTGGCCTTTGGAGGGTGACTGCACTGTTTCACTGATTTTCTGTTTCTAGACTACAGCCTGGATCACCAGAGTAATGTCAGTGCCTAACTGCTCTTCTGCTTGCCCAAGTATGAGCAGATATTCAGCTTCCTGCTGATCCTCAAGTACTGAGCCCTTCACCACCCAGTTTTGCCAGTGGAAGCTGTTTGTGTTGTGTTTGTTGCAGGTGTGTCCCTGCAGACACCTAGAAGCCTACCAGCCTAAGGCATACCCCCCACTGGGCTCACTTAGCACGAGTTCACTGTCTCTTGTGTGTGAGATGTTCCTCTGTCCTGTCTGGAGAAGTGTTTCCTCAGTTACCAGTTACCTGCTCTCTCTGCTTGCCACCTTTGTCCCATTTGCCACGAGGGGATGGGGCCATTGGGCAGTGTTTTGCTGGAGCTGTTGCCTTGTGCATGAAAAACAACATTGTCCTTTGGGTGGAGAGAAGGAAAGAGGCAGTCTCTAAGTGAAGGGGTGAAACACAGAGCAGTAAAGCCCTCTGAACACACCTAAAGTCTTCAGAGAATTGAAGCTCACATCGTGTGCTCCTCTCCAGCATTCAGTACTGCCTCCATAGTGCCTCCTGGACTAGCACAGGCCAAGCACAGGCTGGTGGGAATCATCTTTCTGAACATCTGCCTTTCCTTGACACTGTACAGGGAGTGTCAGTGCATTGCTTGGAGCTCTGGGTTCTGGTAGGAGACAGACGGGCTGAGAATTAGGTGTTCTTGTCATGGCATCATCTGTGGTGAAACTAGTTTCAGGCAGGAACTGTTTTTTCAGTGTCCTGTACAAAATCAAGGACATGGTCAATACCTAATTAATAAATTCTTTACTTGGACTGTAGCCAGGACATTCTAAAGCATCAAGAGACAATGACTTTGTGTTTTATTTGCTGCTGATATTATAAACAAAGGATACAGTTACACGGTTTCGATCAGTGTGAGTTCAAATATTAGAAGCTTGTCCCTTAAAAACTGTGCACTTATCTTAAAATTATGTGATTTTTAAAATTAATAAGTTGAGACTTCTTTTTATTTAGTGTTTATTTATTTATATCTTTAGTATGTTTTACTTTCTCAGGTGCAGTTGAGTCATGCTTTTGAACGTCTTTTGCACAGGAAATAACATCTTTATTTTCTTGGTGAAAGACATTCTATCACAAGCATGACTGGAAGTTGGAGCTTTAAGGAACAACAGCTATCAAGAGTTGGCAACAGTAAAGTCATTGTCAAGAGGAGAGATTCCAGTTTGCTGTAATATTTTCTGTAACTGGGTCACCCTGTTCACTCAGTGGTTTGTTGTCAGTATTTTCTGTTGTCTAAGTAATTTATGCTATGATAATTTGCAGCAGGCAGCAGAGCAGATAATGAGGAAGAAGAGGAAGAAGAGGAGGAGGAAGAAGGCTCAGAATCAAGTAGTCCTCCTGTTTCTTACCAGATGAAGCCTCCCCCAGAAGGATGTTGCACTACTGATGGTGAGAGTACAAACTGTGCTGTCAGAAGCATTTACCCTTCTGAAAAGGGAAGGATTTGGGCTATTTCCCCTATAATTTGTCAGAATGAGATAATCTATATGATATAGAAATCCTAAAAATGTCAGTGTTCATTACCTGCCAGATAAAGCTGGGTTGCTCTCAGTTGCTGTTCTATTTGACAGGGTCTTTGTTCAGTGTCAGATGAGCATTTGTGTGGGAATGCCTGGCACAAGGGCAGAGCTTCTGTTCTCTTAGGCAACATGGCTTGTGAAATGTCGAGTTTGCAGGCATGGCATTTGCTGAAATGAATGTGATAATTCTTATTGCTTTATCACCACTCTTTTCTGTTTGAAGTATACCTTATTCTATGAAGCTGTAAAAAATATTTGAAAACCCAGGAAATGCTGGTGAAATTCACCAGATTTTGAGAAGTGTTTTCTCAGTTTTTGGATGTCTGACCAAAATTATGATGATAGTGATGAGTCCTATAAATATGTAGGTTACAAATTACCACCAGGAGAAACTTCATTGTACATTTTCAAATTTTTGTTTGTTTATGGCTGGCCAAAATGCAGGGAAGAAAATTATCTTTTATTATGCCATTGATCTTAGAGGTTAAGACTTTGTTTTTCATTAGATATATAGGAAGTCCTTTAGTTAGACAATTGTGAGCAGGAAACAAAAACATCTTGTCAACTTATTTTAAGTCAAATTGATTTTTTCTAGGTTTCTGCCAGGCTGGTAAAGATTTGAGACTGGTTTCAATTTCCAATGAACATATTGAGGTGCCATCTGGATTTTTGCTTGTTGGTGCAAAGTCACCCAATTTACCTGATCACCTGTTAGTGTGTGCTGTGGACAAAAGATTCCTGCCAGATGACAACGGGCGCAATGCCCTGCTGGGTAAGTGTTGGGCTGCAGGGAGGGAATTCTTCCATGGCTTCAGTTAATAGCTACTTGTTTTTTGAGTTCAGCAGATCTTCCTGCTCTTTCAAATCTACAGTAGTGCTCACAGGTCAGGCACAAGAAGATAACAAGTCAGAGCTGGCTGTGTTTGCTTTGAGAAGATACAGAGTGAGCCACTTCATTAGAGAGAGAGAGGCTTCATCACCTTCTGTCCATTAGTCCAAGGCTAAAGTCATTATTTGACTGGTGCATGTCCTAGTTGCTGGAACTGCACATCTGGGAACTGGACTGGTTGAACCACTGCCTGTGTCTATTTTAGCTTTCCAAATACAGATGTGTACAGACTGTAGACCTGTCAAGTGGAAACTTCAGGCTCTTATGTACATGTAAACAGTTTAATGATAGTTTTGGCTACAAAAAATGATGACCATTTCAATTTACCTCTTTGAGATAGGAATGATATTCTCCACTGTGTTTGAACAATAACCTGGGTTCTGGATCCTAACCTATGACTTTTTGCTATCATCACAATATAAATAAATATGAGTGATTACAAGTTCAAATTTTTCCTACATGTGTAATCAGTTAATACTGCGTGCTTGAAGAATGTTGTTAGGAGGATGCTTCAATTTATTGTTTTTAATCTATTTAAAAGTTTAACTTCTGACATAAAAATAGGTCCTTCTATCTATTTTTATTATAGTCTTTCTGATTGCCATTAGCGTCATACAAATCAAGACAAATAGGAAAGATCTGCAATCATGTGAATTAATTAAATAAATATTAATGTTATTAAAATGGAATATTTTTTATATTGGGAAAGGTGGTGCATAATTGGAGGGGGACTTACTTTGCAATCAGACACTCTCAGTTTCGTACATATTGTTTTCATAGTTAACCAGAAAAAATAATGCATCATGTATTTGTGCACCAGTCTGAGCTCTGAATGGCAGAAAGGAAACATTTCCCAAGACTTTCAAGAGGTTTCTTTCACAAGCACTGAGGGATATGACATGAATTCAGTTGTTATCTCAGTTTGAACAACTCCTCAAGGCATTTGGGCTGACAGTGGAGTGTGAAGGTGCATGATGTGATTCTATGTACAGTAATTTCTTTTCCTATGTGATCTTGTGGAGTTGGATTGGTCACAGTGCATTTGACCAGCGATTGTAAAAGAATTAGGAGGGTTGTAAATCACCCACGTGTTGTCATTTTAAAGATAAAGACAGGAATGTTGTACCACTCAAGTCATTCAGTGCTAGCACTATTAACAGCTTAAGCTCCTTAGGCTGTTAGCAGAGAGGAAGTAGTGTATTTGTTAATTGCGTGCTAAACAAGAACAGAAAAAGGCAACAGGAACATAACTGGGAGGGTTTTATGCTACTTGCATCCTCAGTTTGCTTATTTAATACATTTCAGTTTCCTGAAACCATTTAAATGCTTATTTTTGACTGTTGTTATACACTTAAACCTCAGTGAACCACATTCCTTTGCAGAGAATTCTAGTAACTCTGTAGTATGGCTTTTATATATTCTACAACAAGCTTAAATATAAAAGAACTTACATAATTTAAGATCCGAAATCTTCATCTGGAAGCTGGAGATAAAATAATGTTCCTGGTCCCTGATCTAATGAAAAAAATTGTGTATTATAATACATAACTTAATAAAAAAATAGTATCATACTAACATGAGGACACTGTGCCATTTGTGCAAAAGATCAAACTGTGGATAGAAATGATTGTTTGAGTCAGGTTTTCATATGCCAGTGCAAGTCAAATCAGGGAAGTAAAATTAGAAGCAGACTTGAGTAGTCTCCTGGTTTTGGACACTTAGTAGGATAAAAACCAGAACCAGAATCATTGCTCTAAGTAATCTATTAATGTAGCACAGTGATCTCTGCTGATAGATTTAAATTGAAAAGATGTCATATAAAGAAAGGAAGGTATTTTGTGTCTTGCTTTTCAAGACAGCACAGAGGCCTTATTTTTGGTATTCTGAGTTTGGGCAGTACTCTGTCAAACATGTTGGCCTTTTGAAACAGCATAGAAAGTGGTTCCTTTAAGTCTTTGCAAGTTTAGAGGGAAATTGAATTCGATTAATTTTGAATTTATATTCAAAACTGAATTGATATAGCTGTCATGAGTCACAGTATATCCCACACTTTCAGTAAGGCTTATTGGTAATATGGACACATGATTTGTAACCCTTCAACCTCACTGGGTTTTTTTTGCTTAATTTCACGCTTTTTCCTCTTAATAGTCTGTATTTTTGTAAGACAGCTATTATTTAGTACTGTCAACTATTTTCAAAACAGTTTATTTGAAGAGAGAAGACACCAATGAGTCCACCCAATAGTTTCCTTATTGGGTCTGCTGCATATGTTTTTGCAGATGCCTGTGGATTGTTAAAAAAGACCAAAAGAAAGCAGGAAATGTCTCAGTAGCTGCAGGGCCAGATTTTGCCTTAGGATTTTGTCCCATTCAGGGCTCTGAGGCCATGTGCCATTTTATTGATGATGCTACTTAGTCGTCCCACCACCAAGGCAGATGTGCTTGTGATTTGAAAGTCATTTCTGTTGGAGGTTGTTTTGATTTTTAGTTTTTACAATTGATGTATTAAAACCTCAACAGTTTCTTGACAAGCAAAAAGTTTTCTGTCTCTGGGCACGTTCCTCATATGATTCTGTTAATTGTGTTAGATCACAGGTTTTTAACTGTTTTGCAAAACAGACTCAGGTTTTTGCCTTTAGGAAGCTGTTTCTTGGGTTTTATGCAATCTAAAGGAATGCTTAGATGGAGGAAGTGATCTGTGATAGTGAGATATTTATTGTTTCCTAATTAAAGCAGCTAACATGGATCACTCCCAAATATTTTTCTCTCTTCTTGTTTTGGTTTCTTTTCCTAGTTCTCACTCTTCAGGAGAGTCTCTCATGATAAACAAAGCAGCTATTCACCCATCATTTTCCAAAAGACCAAACAGCTGCCTACTTTCCTAGCAGGGAACAAGAAATGCTTTTTTCTTTTTCCCAGTGGGTCCCTGAGGTCAGGATGACAGAGGAAAAGATTAGTTTGCTTGCATTGTAAGCTGTATGTAAGATGAAAACATTGTAGTATAAAATACTGTGACTGCTTCTTATAAATATGCAATGATCTGTTGGGCTTTTGTAACAGTACTGAGTTTCCATACAATGGAGCTCTTCAGCTTGACCATATTGATTTTATTCATTTTTTAAACTTAGGACTTCAGTCTTCAAATGGAGTGGTACTGAGTAGGTGGGAAAACCGTGGAGCATTGTCAGTGTTTGTGTGCCTTTACCTGTGAGTAGAACTGAAAAGAAGAAATACTTGCAGCGAAAAGTTGAAAATACAATCATTCTTTGTTTAAGCAAGCTGCAGACTTTCCACCAAAATATTAATGTTAGTTAAAAGCCTGTTACTCATTTAAAAGAGAAACAAGAAGACAATTTTCTGCCACTTTATGAAAGACTTGATTATGAAATATCGAGTCGATGTCTTTCCATTCTGAAGTCCTCTCTTTATCCCTACCACAAGCTCACTGTTGATCCAAAGGAACATTTTATCAATGAGAAGGTAGGTCAGGTTTCATAACCTTTTGGTCCAAGGTCCTTCTTCAGAGCACAAGGTCCCTGCTGTGGAAGAGCTTTTTAAATTATGGACAATTGATCATTGTGATGTGAGCAAATTCAAGCAAATGCATATGATAAATCACAGATACAATCAAATACCTTCTGATTAAACAAACTTCAGAGGGGAACAGCCTTTAGTCACAACTGAACTGAGCTGGGTATGAACCAATGACCTAAAGGTGAAAGGCTTTTAGCCCCTAAACTCCAGGCATTGATTTCTAATTCTCTTGTGAAATCAATCCCATGACATAGATATATTGAGTCACCTTATGGCTGCCCCAAGTCCCCTGACCTTTGTCCTCTCTATAATGTATGGAAGAATATTTAATGCAGCTTGTTTATGAAACAAGCTGTCCCCTCTCTCAGCTGCTGCCTTGGGCCATGGCATGAACAGGGCATTTGGAGGAGGATGACGAAATGTTTGGGTTCTCAGTGTTCCTCAGTCTGCCACACGAAGTGCTCTGAGCAGGGGTGGCAGGGCCCTGCAATGAGAAATGACTGAGCAGCATTTTATTGCACTGGGCTCTGAGAGCATGCTGTGTTCTGGCTGTGGTGTCAGGGCTGAGCTGCATCAGTGAAGCAATGGCTGTCACCGAGGAGTGTCAGTCAGAGGGAGTGGCAAGGAAAAGGGAGCTAGCAAGGAAAGACTGAGTCTCAGAGGGGCTGGAGAAATTTGAGGTGAAAGATGATAATTTGGCTTAAAGGAAAATTAAAAATTAGGAAATGTCCCCCAAGGGCTTTTCAAAAGAAGTGGATAATTCAGATCTGTTTAATCCTTACTAGGCCTCACCTGTATGCTATATAGGGTGCAATCTAATTTTCCAGTAGATGCTGCAGAGTTAAAAATAGGTGATTAGGGCAAAAGGTTTTTTCTGATAGAACTTATTGCTAAATCTGGTTTGGACAGATGTAATTTACAAAAGTGATCTGAAAATCTGAAGACCAAATGACAAGATTTTGTGCCCACTGTTCAACTTGGATTGAACAAATACTTCAACATTTGGCTTTGTCAAGTTGCTGGACACTCCCAGCAAAATGATAAAGCCTAGAAAGTGTACTTTTGGAAAAAAAGAAAGAGTAAATCTGAAAATATCTGCAGTCTTGTAAGTGGCAAACAGGCAAAAATTGCAGTGCTGCTGCTCTGATGCTCTGTGTGCTGCCAAATATATGAGAAGTTTTCATTTACTAGCAAAAGCATTTTTCATGATTTCTTAATGGGCATAAAATGCACGCAAACTCTACAGCTTTTGCCACATCCGTTCTAATTTTGTTTCCTTTTGTTGTTGCTTTTATTGCAGCTCCTCAAGGCTCTGTGATGTTAGACAGATGCTTTTGTGCTGACTGATATAACACAGAGGATTCTGCAGAGTCATGACTTGTCCTGATTTTATGAGTCACAATGACTTTTATCATCCTACTGACTAGGATCACAGAGATAATAGGCAGCTTTCAATGGTTGTTAGCCACTTGTTCCTATGGATACCAGACCAATTTCCACATCAACTTTAGTTTTTAATAAATTCTTCTGAGCCTTTTAAAAACTAATAAAAGTGCTCAGGTTGAAAACCAAGCAACAGGTGTTTACAGAGCATTATGTTTCAGTGCTTCTACTTTACAGAAAGAGAAAAGTATTGATCATTAGTTTGTAAATTTAATTTGAGATACGTGATTGAAATAATAAATTTCATAAATGGCTCTTAATTTCATTTACCATATTATTGATCCTTTATTCCATTTTCTTTTCAATGGTATTGTCCATACTATGTGTATTACATTTCCTTTAATTTTGCTGCATTTCAATTCACTGAATAGACCCTTTTCATTTCAATTCCTGTTATTACACATAAAAATGTGCATTACATATGATTAAAGTGAAAGAAAACATCATACTTCAGGTCACATGTAGGGAACAGGGAGAAAATTTCCATGGACGATATTATCTTTTAATTGCTCAGCATAGGATGATAATAATAATAATAGTAATAATAGTAGTAATAATAATAATAATAATAATAATAATAGTAGTAGTAGTAGTAGTAGTAGTAGTAGTAGTAGTAGTAATAATTCTTTTCAGACAGTTATATTAGTCTGATGGAAGATGAAAATGTCTTAGGAAATATTTTGTGAAATGGACCAAAAAAAGGGAATAATGTTAAAGCATCTGTGTGAGCAGTGCTCTTTATTTATGGTGCTAATGACATCAGCACCATGAGCCCCTTGTTGAGGCTCAAGCTGTGTATCTCAGAAAGAGAGGAAATGGCAGCATCCCTGGAAATGCCCCATCAAGCCTGAGTACAAAAAGCTTTATGGGGAAGGACTGTGTCTCTGTTGTGTCTATAAAGTTGCAGACACTTTGTTCCTGTAATCATAAATAGTTTCAACTGCTGTGAAGTACTGACACAGTCCAGCCATAATTTGACAAAGCTATTTTAAATTAATAGCCCAGGGATGCTTTAGTATATTTTCCTCTCTAAAATAGCATCTGTAGTAGGAGCTTGGTACTTAAATATGTTTAGATCTATTTAAATATAGTAGGTTAAATATACTTAATTTCTTGAGGCTTAATTGCATGTTTCATTGAACTGAGTGAAATGAGATTCAGTGAAATTGAATGATATGTCAATGAAAACTGAAAGAGAGTGAAGCATGGACCTGCTGTGGTGCTGAATAGGGCTGGGGTTAAGCAATTGACTCAATGCTCTTCAGCCAGAAACTTTGCACAGGTAGGTAATAAATAGGAATTGTGACCTTTTTCTGTTGGGAGAAAATGAAAACTACGGCCCATTTTATTTGTTTTTTTAAATGTGGAGCTGTGTTTTTGCAGTCTGTAATCCGAAGGGAAATACACTTTTTGTACAAAGTGAAAATAATTTTTGAGAAAAACGTTAATAAAAATTTCACTGTGTGAAGAAAACCCAACCAAAACCCCAAAACATAAAGAGAGGCTTTCTTCTGGAAAGAGTCATGTTTGAATGTTATTAATAGTGACCCACCTATCTCACTGGATTATGTGTATTGTTTTATTTTATCAGGCTTCTCTGGCAATTGTGTTGGCTGTGGCAAGAAGGGTTTCTGCTACTTTACAGAATTCTCAAATCACATTAATCTTAAACTGACCACTCAGCCCAAGAAACAGAAACACTTAAAGTATTATCTGGTCAGGAATGCCCAGGGAGCTCTGACCAAAGGATCTGTAATCTGCTGGAAAGGGGCAGGTAAGATAATGAAGCTGTCTTCCTCGAGTTCTGGTTTTCATCATCCAAGCTTAGCTATCACGGGGACTGGCGTCTGTAAAGCCTGAGAGAGCTCATCTGAAAGACTCTCTAAAGCCAGGTGACTGCTGGAGCAGCTGTAAAATCCATTGTCTGACCTAGCATGAGCCTGGCCTCTCAGAAGACAGCGGTTCCTTCACTCCAAGTGCTGCAGCCTCTAAGCAATTCATGGGTGAAATTATCAGAAAGGTAAAGAAGATTCTTTTTCTTTTGTTAAGAGTTCAGAGGCCGGCAGTCCTCAAGCAGTACCTGCTCAAGCACCTTGTTCCAGCTGCCAGAAAGCTCGGGGCTCTCAGGAAGCACCTCCAGCGAGCCCCTCCCAGCTGCAAATCCCAGTGCTCCAGCTGGGACTCAGCAAACAGGTACAGCCTAGAAGGAAAACATTCCACTTCCACTGAGCTCTTCTGTGCTGTGTATTTGGGTGCACTCGTGTGAAAGCAAAGACAAACAAACAAGTAGGCACACTGCCTAATAAAACAAGTTGAATAGAATTAGAGGTCTGTTACAAACAAAGAGAGCAATTACACTTTGAAGGCTTCTCGCTGTCCATTTTCTCCCATCAGGTTTATGTATGGAAGGTTAGCAGATAGTAAATAGGTGTTCTGCAGCTTGCTCACAGCTAAACCAAACCAGAATGCTTTAAGAAGCCCTTACTTAGAAAGTGTTTTTCCAGCTGTTGCTTGTCTGGTCACAGATGACAACTGTTCCAGGGTCCAGTGTAATTTTAGCTTTTGTGTCTGATCCAGTCAATTTTATGTGACCAGAATCCTTTTCAAAACAGACATTATATGGGCATCAGCTTAAAAGCTTGTGAATTTTTTCTTCTGCTGAGAAAAATGACTTTGATATTAAAAAACAAGCTAATGGTTAGTATCTGTAACTTTGTATTAATAATTCCTTCTGAGACCTTTACTTTTCCATTAACTTGACATAAATGAAAGGTGATAGATGACAGAGGCTAGTGTGATCTCTCTGAGCTTCTTCATAATGAAAAGAGCTCTTTAGTGTCTTGTGGCTATTACAGGGTTTTCCTGGGTTTTTACACAGGGGAGCTGAAGCACATCTGTGGTGGTTATATTCTCTTCTCTGTGTGAGATACAAGCCTGTTAAATAGTCATGATCTGGAATGCCTTTCCAGAACAAATCATCAATCTCTTTATAATAGCAGATTGCCTTTTTTTTTTCTCAGATGTTACAAAAAAGCTACATTAATTACAATATTAGGATTGAGAACACCTCTTTTTTTTTTTTTCTTGCAGCATAGTTAAAAAAATCTTAGAAAGACAAAGATTGGGATGGAGGCCTAGTAAATTTTAAACAACATCTGTCTTTTGCTTGGTTCTTGAGTCAATTTCTGTAAGAGCCAGGGTCATGGAAAGAAGCTACAGCTTCTGACATACAGCTTCTGAGCATTTAATTGAAGAATCAGGTTTTGCCCAGGCACTTAATTGGGAGTAGGAGGTCAGAAGTGGTTTGTTTCATTCAGCTTTGTATCCACTCTTGAGCAGATTGCAATGGCTCTATGAAAGTAAATGATGAAATTATTGGTTTCTTATATCAACTGGGGATCTTGACCTAGAAATCTTTAATGTAAGTGCTTTGGGTTTTTTTCCTTCCAGCTGCAGCCATGGATCACATCCCTTCAACAGCCACCTTCAGCTCAGCAGTTTATAATGGCAAGGAATCACCTCAACAACAGTTGGTGAAAAATAACCTGTCTGCTCTGACAAGACCTTCAGTGTTAGGTATTTGTTTGGATTTGTTCTTTAATGACCTAAACTCTATGTGTATAACAAAAGTATTGAACAAATTATATCATGATTGTAATTCCCTGAATGAATAGAAGTTGCCATTCCCTTCCAAGTCCTTTCTTACCACAATAATGTTGTTTTCTGTATTAATTTCCAGGAAAAAAACATTCTTTATATGTTTTCAGCCACAGTTTTGTTACAGTTCATAATACTAACTGGATTTTTTCCTCATAATTGTAGTTCATTCATTTAATAGAGACACAGACCGGATTCTGAATCCAGGTTCTTAAAGAATGTGTCAGTTTGCATTGATTTCACCAACAGGTTTTGTGAAGGGAATTAAGAAATAGTTATAAGTAATCATTCATAGCATGATTCCTGTGTTGCAGTTCACCTTGGGATGGAGAACTAGACTTAGGCAACTGGCTCCAAATTCAAGAAACTGTCCTCACTGTAGCGTTATTATTGTGATTTTTGTTAATTGTTTTCTGTCACAAACTGTGTTACTGGCTTGTTTAAGGAAGAATTTTAGTTTTCACTATGGCCAGAAACAAAGTCTAGCTCTATTTTAGGTTAAGTCTTTCCAAGTTTCCCTGCTGGCACCACAGACAAATTCTCCTTCTCTGCCCATTCAGGCTCTTTATCTTTTTTTTCCATGCAGCAGCACATTATTGCTAATTCATTCCAGAAGGATTAATTTCTCATATCAAAATATCTGCAGGAAAGAGCACAGCGTTGCCAAATAAAAGTCCTTTGTGTTGCTCTCAGTGTCCTGCGAGTGTCCCAGCGCTCAGCCAGGAACCGAGTGCGAAGGGATGAGCCAAAGGGTGGCCAAAGGCTGCCCTCGCCTGGTGAACGCAAAGGACTCGGTCCTGGGAACCTCTCCTGAGGTCTGCGAGGGAGCAGCCTTCTGGGTCGGAAGACCTCGGCTTTATCTTTAATTTTAATAAATTTTTCAAAGTTAAACCCACACTTTTTGTATAAAATTTTTATGTTGCCTCGAATTTTATGATGCAGCCTTGGCAGGGTGAAGCAGTGTTCCAACTGTGTAGTCATGTTCAGAAACAGAAATAGCTCAGTCCTGCAAGTTTCTGAGCAATTCCAGAGAACATTGACTCTCAATAATTAGAAATACTTGATGTTAGTGGAAGCTCATCTTTCTAGGAGTTTGCAGGAGTGCACAAGGAGACTCAAGAAAACGATGAAATAAAATTAAAGAAATTACTCATCAGGATCTCCTAGAGAGACTGTGAGAAAGTTGTTTTTACAGAAAATAAAGTTGAAGCTATACTTTGGTAGAGGAAGGTGTAGAAGTAGTTTGATAGGAGCTAATATGGAATAACATAAACCCAAAGATGGAATCAGCAAGAAATGGCAAAAATCCTGTAAATGGGGAAACTGTTGAAAAGAACTCAGATGTTTATTACTGTTACTCTGAAACCCTTGGGAATATTATTTTTCAGTAAGTTACATGTAACTCTGTGTCATGTGTTCAGAAATAAGACGAGTAAAATACACACAGTCTTGACTTCAAAATATTAATATTTTAAGGATTCTTAGTATGTCTCTTACTGTACTTATACTGTATTTTTCTTAGTAGAGGGAAAGCATTGGTATAAAATAAGTTTAATCTGGATAATTAAGAGTTCCCTGCACCAGAAATTTCCACGAAATTTAAGCAAGACACAACAAAATAAAATAAGCCACACAAAACTATTATATTCATAAACTTGATCTTTTCTACAACCATACTCATTGAACACATTCAGTCTACCAAAACATATTGAATTACTATGCACAAACCTTTTACATTTTACATTTAATATAAATTTTGTTCTAATATTTCTCTGAAATATTCAGGCACATTAACAAATTCAGGACCTCCAAAAAAGCGCCATAAAGGTTGGTCACCAGAATCTCCATCATCCACTGAAACTTGGAATTTGCAGCTCAATCCACAGGCTCCAAACAGAATTAAAAATGGTAAGCTATAGCCAAGGTAATGATTTTGTTTGTTTCATTATTCAGAAAATAATGTGGGGAAGGAGGCATTATTTTAAAGACACGTGTAGATTCATGTGAGGGATTTCTCTGTGCTCACCTGGATGCTTTATTTCCACTGATTTCTCTTTGAAGCTCTGAGCCTAACTCTCCTTAGATTCCACTCACTGAGTCATTAACAAATCCCAACAGATGCCTAGGGGTCCATTTTTAGACACCAAAACACCTTTGGGAATATTAAAATTAATATAATAACTCAGTTCCATAATAACAGTCCCATCCATTGTTTCAATTATTTGTTATATTATTCTTGACACTTAGATTTTATAGTCTAGATACAGACAAGAGTGACATGCAGTGAAATAAACCCCATTTCCCCAAAATGTTTTCTTTAATGTACTATTGTTTACATTAGTATTACCATAAAGAAGTTAGGCCTTAGCAAACATTGAATCTTATTTTTTTATTTCTTGTTAGAGCAACAAAAACTGTTTGAAACAAGTGAAACTAAATATATCACACAGAACTCACAAATCATAACTACATGGGCATTGATATCACATAAGTCTCTCTCTTCATGCCTTCATACCTGGAACTGCTTGTTTATAAACACTTCAAAATCTTCAGATGCCTGTGGGATGTGCAGTGTTGCAATGACATAATTAGTCCTCCAAGACACTTAGCATAATGGTGTGGGCTGTAGTAACAGGTCATGAGCTGTTTGATGGAGCCATAAAAAGCAGTTAATGCAGATAGCAAACGTGGCTATGAGATGATGCTGAATAACTTTTCTTTGAGGAAATCATTACTAGCCCTGACTCCAGTAATAATGTGTCTAAAATCTTAGATGGAGGAAGCCTGTCATCTTTACCACATTCTGCTTTGGTGGGACCAGCCTCCTCTCCAGTGGTGGGCTCAGGAGAACCAGTCTCAGTTCCTGACAACCTGCTGAAAATCTGTAAAGCAAAACCAGTTATTTTTAAAGGTAAACCCCCCAACTCTAGAACAAGGCCTCTTTTTTCCCCACGAGATGTAAAGATATATCCCACCCTTAATCTCTGCTAACACTATCCATTTAAAGAGCTGTTAAACTGTTAAAGCTGTTGAATGCACATATGGAAAATGATGAAATTAATGTGATGTGTACATACATTTATTTTGTAGGTCATGGAAACTTCCCATATCTTTGTGGGAACATTAATGATGTGATAGTGAGTCCTTTGTTGTACACCTGTTACAGAAATTCACAGTCTTTATCTAGAGCTTATGAACAATATGGTGCATCCACAATACAGCCTATTTCTGAGGAAATGCAGCTCTTACTGACTGTCTACTACCTTGTTCAACTAGGTAAGATTATTCTATATCCAGATAGACTACACTGAGTATATTACATGCAGGCAAGTGAGAAGGGGAATATTAGGGCAGGACAGAACTAAATATGAGTCTTTGATAATGTAATATTAAACTATTTCATTCATGGTTATGGAACAGAATGAAATAACTAGGTCTTGAAGGCCAGACAGATTGAATTATAAACATACAAAGTTTATTTTCTGCTATCATCTGGGACCTCAGCAATGAAAATTAAGGGAAAAAAGCTGTAATTCACTGTTCTTGCAGACAGTCTTTGGTTTAGAAGTGGTATTATGCTGAGACAGGGAGCACTCAACCTCTTAAATATTTCTAATTACTGGAACTCAGGTTCAATTTAGGGCAGCTTTATCTGAGTATCACAAAGGCGTTTCAAAATGAAAAATTGCTTCACATCTGCTAAAGGCGGTGGAGCCACACACGCAGAGATCCGGTGCACGGTTCGAAAGAGATGGTTTGAACTGGTCTTGTTGAATGGTTTCATAATCCTTCCCTCTCACTTGCCTTAGCTGCAGACCAGGTGCCCCTGATGGAGGACCTGGAGCAGATCTTCGTGCGCTCGTGGCGGGAGTCGCAGCCGTGTGCGATGCGGCAGTGGCCGCCGGCAGCCGCGCAGGCCTTCGCCCAGCTGCCCGGCGCCGTCACTTCCGCGCAGCTGCCCTGGCTGGCGGGGCTGGCTGCCAGCTCCTGCAACGACAGCGTCCACATCATCGAGTGCAGCCGCTCCCTGGCAGAGGGGCTCTCGGAAATGTTTAAGCTGCTCGTTGAAGGGAAATTGATGAAGACGAACTATGTGGTGATCATATGTGCCAGTAGGAGCCGAGCCATTGACTCCTGCATTGTGATAACAGGTAATTGGTGTCCCGAGGGTGAACCTCTGTGCAAGCCAGAGTCATTCAGTGCTGTGAGGGGTTTGGTTGGAGTTCCACTACATCCTCACAAAGCAGAGCTTTGACCAACCAGCTTTGATGAGCCCAAGCTAGCGCTGCACAGCTGGGTCTCTCCCAGCAAACCACCTTCTGCCTGCATTGCCCATTTTGTCCCCAGAGCATCTCAGCCAGCAAAGCTGCAAACAAAAAATAGTGAGTTACAGCACACACAGTGCATAAAGTTCTCCTGCTCTGTGCAATGGGGATGTTACTGCAGAGAACCTTTCCTTAGCTTCTAAAAGATGATCTTTCAATGTCATTCCCTTCAACAACCTGTTGAGGGTTCTGCTCACAATTAAATAAATTATAGGAATATCCATTCAAAGATTCATTATGATTATAAGATAATTGGCAATTCCTTTCAACATTATATGGTCTTTTTATATCTTGTATCAACAAATACTTTCCAAACTGGGAATGAAATACAAAGAACTGTAAAACATGAATCTATTTTACATGTCTGGTGCATATATGTGTTGGAGACATAAAGGACTCACCTCTGCCATTTTTGTATGAGTGGTATTCATTTAGTTTTAGAGTATTTTTATTATGACTTAGAACGTTTCTAACTTTAGTTTGAAGTGTTTTCAAAATTCCTTTTTTTTTTTTGTCTTTTAGGAAAGTATCAGGCAAGAGTTCTGTCTGAGAGCATGCTCAGTCCTTCAGACTACCAAAAAGAAGTTAACTATCAGCTAGTCACAGGGAAGGTGGAAACTCTGGGGTCCTTCTTTAGCACACTCTGCCCAGGTACCTAACAAGTTGTCAAGAGGCGTGTTTCCAAATCCCTGAAACAAAATTTTAAGTCTGAGAAAATACCTGTGCTCATTTCCTTTCCAGGAGCAAGACACTATAAGAAATACATGAAAAATGCAGGACAAAGTTGTGAAAATACAGTTGAATTGAAATTCCTCCTAAAGATGTCAGTTTCTAAAATCCCTTGTTTTCATAAAAATAGGCCAGCAAATAGCTGAGCATATTATTCTTAGCTATGCAAATCCATCCTCATATTATGTAAGTCCATATCCATATGAATGTGTAAATTCTTTTGACCTAAACATTTAGACCAGAATAGATCAGGATATGTTATGAAAGGTAGGATTTGCCCCTTCAACTTACCATACTTTGAACTTGATTGTGATGCCTGGGACAGAGAGGAAAATTGCAGAGAGACAGAATGACTGGATCATTTTTTAATTGAGTGTACTGAGGATTACTACAGGCAGGATTATCCTGGGATAGACCAAGCCATGTGGAAAGTTAAACCTCACAACTAGGGCAAATGCAGCATATTTGTCAGTCACAGTCTTCTTTGCCATTCACATCTTGTTGGTAAATAGATCACAAGAACCCTTCTGAATGTGTCATAGTATTGTGAGTGGTCGCTTAAGGGAATCTCATTTCCCTTAAATCATCTTGTAGCCATGTGTTGTTTATCCTACTATCTTCAAAGTATGGTTCTCAAAATCAAAGAGAACCATAGAGAGTCATAGAGAATCATGGAGTTCTCTGCTGTTGCTGTTGTTTGAGCAGAACAAGTAAATGAGCATGCTAAAAATAGATGCCACCTATATTCACTGGCCTGCTCTTCACAGGACAGGCCCTGACTTTCTGAGCTCACTGCAGACATGCTCAAACATCTTTTCAACTGCTGAGAAAATACTGATGCCTGAGTCAGGCATATTGTACTCTCTGCATAGCTTTCATCTGTAAGTAGGGCCCCTGCTCCATAGAAATGGATATGTTTCCATTATGACATGCAATACTTCAGTAAAATAAAACATATCTCATTTCAGTAAAACGTACCTTGCTTGCTTCAGCTATGTGCATAGCTACAAAACTCAAGCTTTTCTTTTGGCTGTATTAGAATTTTTTTTCTGTCTCTCAAAAATGTTAGAGTCCTAAAAATATTTATCAGATTTTTCTCAACTTTCTTGTAATCCTTGTTAGTGAACAGTATGGATCCATGGTCTGACCATAAACGAAGCCAGTTTCATGTCTTTGCTGTTGCTGGTTTGCTTCAGGCCCTTCAGGCTAGTTTTCTACCACATTCCATAAATGTCCCAGCTGGTCTGCAGAGATGATTTGTCATCCTCTGGTCTGGTTTTCATTTTATTAGTGATACTCTGTAAAAACAGATGCAATAGAAAATAAAAAGAGGGTTCCTGTATAAACCAGCCAATAAGCCAAGGTCAGGATAGCTAGCAAATATACATAAAGTTTTTAAAATCTACCAGACAAAATCAGTTTGAAACACAGCTCTTATTAAAATGGATGTTTATTCCATGATCTCTTCAATTTGACAGAGGGTGACATTGATCTTTTGCTGGAGAAATTTTATCAGGAAAACCAAGGACACATCTCTTCCTCACTTTCTGCTTCAGTGAATAAACCAACAGGAGTGAATGGAACTGGAACAGCTGTGTGTACAAGTAAGTAAGGAGGATGTTCTTAAGAGGTAACAGAGTAGGGCTGGAGACCAAGTTCTGGGTGCAGAGTTAGACCCCTCTGGGCGGAGCCCTAGGCTCCTGAGGGCAAACAGCAACTCATGTCTGGGAATATTCAGATTTATACTGATGGATGTTCTGCTTCTTCCTTCCACTGGGTGTTACAGTGTTTGAAGCTTTAAGTTATACTTCTGTGGTAGCAGAATGCTGTTGTTCAAATTCACTTTCAGGTCTCAGACTCTTACAGGACAAAAAGTCCAAATACAGAAAGATTTCTTTGCATATTCTATATGGATTTTCATAAATGAACTCCTGTAAATAAGCAAAATACCTTAAAGAGCAGATCAGTCATTCTTTGCCAGATTCTTAACATTTTGCATTAGGGTAGACTTTGGGCATAAATCTAAACAGAATTTTGCCTTTTTGCAGGTTATGAGATTGAACGACATCAAATCCGTCCCTTCCAGCTAGCAGTGGCTCAGAAATTGCTGTCTCATATTTGCTCAATTGCTGACTCCAGCACTCAAAATCTCGATTTGGGTTCCTTCGAGAAAATTGATTTCTTGATTTGTGTTCCGCCCTCCGAAGTGACTTACCAACAGACTTTGTTTCATCTCTGGCACTCAGGTGCTCATTAGTTGGCTTTATTTGGGATTTACAGGACATTCTTAGATGTATTCATATGCAGAAATGCTGACACTTGTTCCATTCTTTTAGGTATTTTATTAGAACTTGGATTAGAAAAGGAACATCTTACAAAGCAGAGAGTGGAGCAGTATGTTATGAAACTAGATGCAGAAGCCCAAATTAAATTCAAAGTCTTCTTACAGAATTCTATGCAGAATCCACACACACTGTTTGTCCTGATCCATGATCATGCACACTGGGATCTAATGAGGTAAGAAAACTGTAACTTGTTTTTAGAGAAATTATTATCTGCATTATCTCTCAAGATTAGTGTTCAGATTTATCCCTTCCTTCATCTTTATTTGCATTTTTCTTCTAACTCTGTCTCTCCATGCATTGAATAAACAAGTTTTAAGGTCCTTCATGACTTATTCTGACCCTGCTTATTATATTGTTCCTCAGTGGAACATTTCAGCTTTTTTTGCACCCCGTTCTTACCTACTTTGGGCTACAGCTATTGTTTTTTTGGCTGTTTGTCACTTGTTCAGGGGAAAGTGTCCTGTGAAAGTACACAGAGCTCCTCATCCTCTGTTAGTGTCCTCTGGGCTGTAAAATTTGCAAAACCCCAACCCAGTGAGTAGACAACTAGTGAGCCAACCCTCCTGCCTGTTTTTTTAACTGATTGGAAATTTTCCAGGTATTTTTCTGTCCAAAATCACTGGTTTGTAAGAATTGAAAGCCTCTGTGGATTTGTAGTGATGCCAGGTAGAGTTTTGAGGGTGTTTCTGTCCAATGTTTACCAACTTCCCCATCAGCTCACAGAGCTTTCCTCACAGAGCTCTGTTTCCAAAACTTCCCAACAACCTGCTGAGAAGTGGGGCTGCTTTTGCTGTCTGGTTCTGAGGCTCTTGGGGAGGTTGGAAAATATTCTGAATTCCAGAAACACCAAAATATTCCAACTTTGGGATCATGGCAGTGTTTCTGAAACCAAAAACTGTGGAATCTTGCCTGTGAATGAAGTGAGGTCTTGTCTTTTACACTGGTTAACAATGATGACTTTCAATGAAACTGCATCTGAGGGTTTCCTGATCAGCTCCCCTGTCTTAGGAACTTGCACAGACTTCTACAGCTGTCCCAGCCTTTGAGGCATTTATTCATAAATCCTTGAGTGGTGGGGAACTACCCATGTTACTGCTTAACTCTGTTTTACATCTAAATGCCAAAAATTAAATAGCATGAATTTGGACTGAAATTTCATACATGAGCAAGGAATTGGCTGTCAGTGTTCCATGATACTGGGATTTTCTCTAAGAATAACTATTCTTTGCTTTTCCTCTCTTCTTCTATCATACTGGCTTACCATCTGTGCTTTTCTGTCATGATTTTTGTATGTTAGAATCATCTTTTGTTAAGGGCAGCACTAACAATCTGACTAAAGTTACTACAGGACTATGTGTCTATTGGTAACTGCCGCATCAGCTTCTTTTCATCCTTTCTTTCTCATATTCTGGGAGCTACAAGGAATTGGTAATTTGATGGCTAGAGATTTTATCAGACTTAACAGAAATTTTTACTTGCAGTGAAATAATTTGCATCTCTTTTCCCATCCTTCTGTGCAACAATTTCAGAGTTAAAGAAGAGTCCTAAGTTCCTTTAACTTCGATTTCACACCCAGGTTTGAGCTATTCCACTGACACAAATGTTCCCTTTTGCTGATCACTTTGCAGAGTTTTGGGTTTCTTTTTTTTCAGTGCTATGCATAGTCTTTATCCTCAAACAGAGCTGTCGACAGGCCTTGTTGATAGACTGTTGAACTGCAGGGAGGTGAAAGAGGCGCCAAATATTGTGACCCTGCATGTGACTTCCTTCCCCTACGCGCTGCAGACACAGCACACTCACATCAGCCCCTACAATGAGATCCACTGGCCTTCTTCCTACAGCAATGTAAGATGGATGCTTTGAGGTGCTTTTCTGAGCTTTTCATGAGTTGTTTTCCATTTATGTACTTGATAAAACTGTGAAATCCCCATGATTTTTGTAAACAAGAGTGAAGTTTGAGTGACATCCTGTTCAGTCTGTGGCAAGTTCTTTTTTTTGCTTATCCTTTCTAGCTTTCTTTTTCTTTATTCCTTTTATATCTTCCATAAACCTTATAGCTCTGCTAAAAATCTTTGAGCTACATAAATGGAAATAATCTTTAGTTCAGTCTATAGTGCATTACTGCATAAATACATGTATGTACATGAAATTTCCTCATATGTATGGATATTTATTCCATATAGCTTGTCTGTCTATTTATATGTATATGTGGGGAGAGAGAAAGAAATGGGAAAAAATTGGGAAATATTTTTATTCTCTCAAAAAAACTAATTCTATTTCTTTCTCTTCTTGTTTTAATATGTCTGAGTTGATGTATGTTTATTAGAGAATGTGATTGTGAGTATATCAAGATACCAGTGATTAATCACTTGTGAATTAATTCTTGATAGACTTAACCCTTATATTTTAATTACTTCATTTGCTTTAGGGTGTAGATTTATACCATGAAGACAAGAAATACTTTGGACTGTCAGAATTCATTGAGTCCACCCTGTCTGGACATAGTATTCCACTGCTCCGGTACGACAGCTCTTTTGAAGCAATGGTCATGGCTTTGGGAAAGAGGTATGGGGCCCTCCTTTGTTTAACATGAGAAACTTAGGAAGTCCTTTTTAGGGCCTCCAGTTACTAGATAGAAACCCAGTCCTTTTAATTTTATTTTTTTTCTCTTCTCAATGTCTTACACATCATTTACGTATGCAAGGCCGCTCACCTTATTTTCTCTTTTCTCTTATTTTCTCCTTCTATCTATTTAGTATATACTGGGCCTGCAGTGCCATCAGTCAAGGCTGTCTCTTACTATGAGCATGCACAATGCATAGCCCAATTTACAGTGTGTTCTTGTTGTGACCTGTAACTACCTCTGTATTATAATAATCTAACGTTGCATCATCACTTAATTTTAAATGTGGTATTATTTTGGCCCAATATTATCACTTGCTGACCCTGGCTGATTTTGATGTATAGAGTTTGTGTATACTGCACTTGGAACACAACAAGAAGTTAAACATATCACTGTGGTAGGGACACATAAACCAGAAAAAAACTTTCTGAGCAAGCCATGGTCACTCCTCTGAGCAAGCCATAACGAGCACTCTTTTTACCACACACCTGGGTTTACTTCAGTGGACATCAGAACACAGGAAGCAGTTGGATATGCATGGATCTCCTTTCCATAATTTGGGGATTGAGACAGGCATAGCTGTCCTTGGGAAGGTGGAGTGCTCATTGGTTGCTGCCTACATTTTCAGTCCTCTTGAACACAAGAGTAAGTTGGTTCAGGGCTTCAGTGAGAAAATGAGAGAAATACCCAATTTCTCTCTGCTCCTTAACACACAATGAAGAATACTGTTCTTATTGATAAGAGAATGTAATTTTGCTTGGTGATATTAGTGAGTGCCTCAGTTAATATTCTGTGATAAATTTTGTAACAGCAGTAAGATATGGATAACTTAAAGTGCTATAACATTACTGGACTACTTCTTAGTAAATCTTTACAAAGAAAAATGGAGAGACAACATCAGTTCTGATTGTGAAACGATGCCTTGAAAATACTGTAATGCCTTGAAAATACTGCAGCTAGTGAGATTCTGTTGTATCATAGATACAAAGGGTTCTTTACAGGAGAAAATCCTGAGTTTACTGTATTTTGTAAAAAATAGCTTTTTCACTTCACCCTTTAATACTCTTTAATTCACCATTTGTTTCAGGTTCCCCAGATTACACAGTGCAGTGATCAGGACTTTTGTCCTCATCCAGCACTACTCTGCAGCTATGATGGCAGTGTGTGGTCTTTCTCAGATGAAGAATTACACCTCAGTTGAAACTCTGGAGATCACCCAAAATCTAATAAACTCTTCAAGACAATGTCCCAGTGGCCATGGCCTCATGGTAGTGTTGAGAATTCCATGTATCCCACTGGCTGCAGTGGCATATGAGCGTCTGTACAACGTAAGGGAAAGACTCGCCCTTGAAGACAGCTTTGAAATAATCTTGGGGAATCCTAATTCCGGAATCACAATCGGGAAGCACTTTGTGGAGCAGCTAAAGGTAAATTGCAGAATGG
>VZRX01020690.1:0-41591 GCA_013398075.1 Notiomystis cincta
GAAGGAAGGAAGGAAATAGGAAAACTGGGGCTATGTACCCTATGCTCAGGGACAGGGAGTGCTGAGTGCTGGGCTTTTCTCCCAATAGCATTTAAGCATTTTGTGATAAGCAGTCTTGTATAATATGCATAAGTAATCCATAGCTGACCCATAAGAATCCTGTTCCTGACTTAGCTAGTTTCATCTGAGTGGTTTTGTTAATTGTATTACATAAGCATCTCTCTATTATAAAGCACATGATACAGGATGACCTTCTCTGAAAGAAATAATTACCAAACAAGTTTGCCAATGGCTATAACATATTCAGTTAATATAAGCATGTGCCATTTCATATTTTTTACATTCTGGTTAATCTGGTTTTGGAGAATAAGCTTTTTAAGGCATTGCTTAGAAATATATCTAAGAAGAAACACAGGTAAATATTTGTATGTTCGAACAGTTTGTACTTAATCTTGTCCCAAGAGTGTTTTGTTTCTTTCTTTATTTCCCTGTTTTGGGGGGCATAATGTATAATTTCAATAATCACTCTGTATAATTGCAGCAGATTCCACATTTACTTGAACTTCCAGGAGAAAATTTTCTTTTTTTAGCACATGTACAAGTTTTCTCATATTGCTGCAGTGATTCCCATTTGAACTGAAGATCTTAGATCTCCCCTTTCTAAAGGAGAAAATGTGCTTGGTTCTAAAATATTTGATCAATTGATTATTTCTGCATTCTCACCCAAACACCTCACTGAACTCAACAGAAATCTTTGTGTGTCTCCAGAGAGCTTTGGATTGCTTTTTCCAACAGCCATTTGTATTCTCCACTGGATGGAATGGCACAGTTGCCACACAACAGCTTTGAGTTTGAAGAGCATTTTGTTTGGCCGCTGTGTGAAACATTCCTGAGTTCCCATGACAAAAAACCTTGTTGATGTCTTGTTAGAAACAAACACAACTTTTATCCAACACCTTCTAGAACTGATATGCCAAAAAAGCTATAGATGAAAAATACCTATGATAAGTACTGATGGTTATAGCAAGCATTCATTATGTTTCCTTAAACTTTAGCTTTTCAGTAAAAACACCACTGCTTTATGCTGAAGGACTTCAGGTTACACCACACAGGTGACAGGGACAGGTGACAATAAATGGTTGTGTGGAATTAAACTAATAACTACTGCAATTTAATCCTGGTCCTGTTGCTATCATTTGGAACTCTGATAAATTGTTTGACTTTGCCTTAGAAGCATCTCACATTTTTGAAACAGGTGTGTTATTTGAAACCCCTTAAAAGATGTTGGAAACATCAAGACAGAGTCAAACCTCTCTTGGATGATACTTGCATATGACTCTATGAGACAGGTGCTAAATTGTGGAAATATTTACAAACTGAAGATGTATTTGCAGAAATTTCAGCCTGGAAATGTTAATCCCAAGCTCTTCACCACAGCTCTGTATGTAATGCACATCATTCTTCTGCAGAAGTGACCTTTACATTTTAGACACCCAAATCCTTAGGGAAGGCCAATGTGAATAAAAGGGGAGGAAAAGAAGAGAGGGCAAAAGGAGCTTTTTGTTCCACACAGATGAAATACAAAGTGTCAGTGGGCTCAGGCCACATTCTCTGTTTCTTAAGAAGAGGAGGGAGAGTAACCACGAGGTGAATACTGTTGGACAGATGGGAAGAATACACCAGTATTCAGAGCCAGTGCTGGACACAGTGCTGAAATGCAGTCACTGCATGCCCTTCCTAACTCAGGGTACATCTTCTCCTCAATACAGCACACTGCATCAGGTTCAGAGACAACTGAACTGACAGGTTTTAAGCAGCACATGCCTAATTGCACCAGTCCTCTACTCTGGGCTCACCTCAGTGATTCCAGCCGTGAAGAACAACAAGCAGCTCACACCGATCTGACACTGCTGTGTGGCTTGGAGAAGCTTTAATGGCATGCAATCACATCTGCTAATTTCATGTTTACTTCCCTGCTGTGCTGTCATTCACCCAGCCAAGAGGAGTGGAATTTCCTCCCACAGCTGTGGTGCTTTGAGGAGCCCTTAAGTGCAACCTAAAGCATGTTCAGCTGCAGTCAAGCAGCAGCCAGCCTACAAACTGCTCTAGAGGGAAGGCTGCCACCCAGGCCACCTGTCCCATTCAAGGCAGTCCCAAATGTACTGCTGGGCTCTTGACTACACAGATGTTAAGAAGATCACCTGGGGAAAACAGGAGATGTCTGTGTGCAACACACAGCTATAGCCAGCTGATTGCATCACTCTGTAGGCAGGAAAGGCTTAGAATAGTTCCCTCTTTCTCTGTCAAGTTTGACAATGTGGTTTTCTTCTGAGAGTCTGAGATTACAAAGGAAAATGTAAAATTAAGGTCTATCTTTTGCTTAAAAATGTCTGAATTTTAAGATTTCCAGATCTTCTCAATTTAAGCTCAGTTTTGGAGACTCAAGCCACAAAGTGGCAGTTATTTCCTCTAGTATTTTGTGTGACAATGATCTCTGGACTATATGTAAATATCACTGGTTATATAATCAATTTTGTATTTTATTTGAAAGGAAATTAAGCCTATTAATGTAGCACATGTTTTATTTCTTGTACAAAATTTACTGGGAGCTACTAAATACACTGATTTTATTAAGGCCACCCTTTGAAAGTTTTTAACATTTCTTTGTGTAGGGAGAAAAGAAGTAGCATTGATCAAGGGTGTCTGGAAGAAATCTGTTTTTTCTATAATGAGTTCCCAAGAGTTCACAGAACCATAGAATATCCTGAGCTGGAAGGGACCCACAAGGATCATCCAAACCGAGCTCTGGGCCCTGCCCAGGACCATCCCCAAAAGTCTCACCATGTGCCCAAGATGCTTCTTGAACTCTCTCAGGCTCATGCTGTGACCACTTCCCTGGGGAGCTGTTCAGAGCCCAGCCACCCTCTGGGTGAAGAACCTTTCCCTGATACCAACCTAAACCTCCCCTGAGACAGCTTCAGGCCATTCCCACTGGTCACCAGAGAGAAGAGATCAACCTCTGCCACTACACTTCCCCTTGTGAGCAAGCTGCAGACCACTGTGAGGTCTCCTCTTCTCCAGGCTGAACAGAACAAGTGACCTCAGCCACTCCTTGTGTGGCTTCCCCTCCAGACCCTTCACCAGGCTCGTGGCCCTCCTTTGGACACTCACTAAAGGCTTTATATCTTCCTTATATTGTGGTGCCCAAAACTGCACACAGCACTCACCAGTGGGAGAAACAAGTACTAAAACTAAATCCACTGAGAATTCAGTTTTCTACTTAATCCCTTGACACGAACTCACATTTTACACTGACTGTATGAAAAGGCTGACAGCCCCCAGGAGAAAAGGGAGCTTTTCTCCAGTAATGAAGAAACAGGAATAGTAATTCTGTGGTGAGATGCAGTCAGATGTTGCATACAAGACAAGCACTGGAGACAGAAGTAGGGATTAACTTTCATAATGCTGCAGTTAAACACTTGCATGTAGGAACAGCTCTCCTGGATAAGTTAGAAGGTCCATCCAGATCAGACTAATAAGTGATGGATGACAAAGAAACAGAAGTGCAAGACAATGAAAGAAATTAAGAAAGAGCAGTGCAAGCATATATAGTTACAACTTGCCCAGCATATTCTCTAAACTGTCAGACATTTGAATGTCAAGGACTTGCTGAGCTACTGGTCATTAAAGGAATTTTCCTTTCACTGATTTTTCTGGCCTGTATTTCAATCCATGCTGATGTCTAGCACTGCAATGTCCCCTGGCAAGCAGTCCCACAGCTCATCTAGGTGCTCCATGAAGAACACCTTTGGTTTGCTATGAAACCTGCCAGTAGCTATTTCACTGAGTGTCCCCTGGCTCTTTTGGTAAGTCAGTGAGTACCTCCTCTGCCACTCATGACTTTAAAGACCTCTATTACAGTTCTCTCTTCTTCTGCCCTCCTTCATCTCACTGAGCATCCTCACTCCCCTGCAGTGCAATCCCCAATTACTTTCCTCTCACTAAGAAACTCACTTGACAGTTTTGGGTCCAGGCTGAGGAGAGAGCTCCAAGACCAGGCATGTAAAAGGTGCTGGGAGGTAGCTGACCTAATTCATGCTCAGGAAAGTGGCAGGCACTTTTACCCACCTGACCTGGGCCAGATGATCTTTCAGATGAGATCAACTGCCCTTTAAAAGAAATTCTTATAAGTAAATGCTTATAAATATCTCCTTTAAAAGTGCTCATTTACAATGTAAATGGATGCTCTGGTCAAATGAGTCCTGTCAAAGCAAATGTTCCTGAGGAGGTAACAGAGCAATGGCTAAAAAAAATATTCCCAACTTTTTCTTCCTCCCTCTCCCTAGATAAAAAGAGCCCTGGCTACAAGGCCAAAACCAAAGCTTCATATCTGAGCCAAATCCTATTAAATATTAAATAAATAATGTTTGACTTTGCTTTATACAGATCCTGTTCTGGTTTCATTTGGATGCTTTTGCTAGAAAAATCTGTCCAAAGTGTGCTAGGTAATTACTATTTAAGGATTTCACTATATGTTGTCTCTCAAATAAATCCCAAGAAATCTCTCAACGTGGACAGGAAGAATTTTTGTGTTTATATGCATGCATTTCCTTTAGAAACCACACCAGAACGATTACAGATGGAGTAACTGGAAGCAGAATAGCTCAGAGATCATTTATAACCCCATTCAGCAAAGAAGGAGGGCTCAATGCTCCAAAATCATCTGTGCAAAGTTAGAGCTGGTATGGCTTGTTTTCCTTTGGCAAAACTGCTTGTTTATTCCAAGCTACCAGCTCTCCAAAACACTATTTAGGAAACTTTACACAAGTTTATGAAATTCTGTAATGAAGCAGCACTATGCTTTCAGCACTCCAGATACATGAATAAATATATATATTTCTAGAATACAACACTATTTAGGGACAGACTGTGATTACCCTTGCGTGGGAAGAAAATTGAATTAAGGAAGCTATTGTCTTTTTTTCATCATGTGCAGCCTCATAAAAGTCATCCAGAATAATGATGTAATTACTCTCTCCATTCAGAGGCATGGAGCAACAGCCCTCTTCAGGTCACAGACATCTTTCCTACATCTTGGTCAGCCTCACACTGCTGCATCTCTAACTGTACAGCATGATCTTGTACAGGCAGAACAGTTATTTTTTTCAATTTTTCCTCATTTCTTTTTCAAAAAGAGCATTTTCTGGATGAGCACATGCTTTCTCAGGGTATATCTGTCTGCAAGTCATCAGTACTGAAGACATTGAAGCATACTTTTACTCCATGTAACAAATGGCTGATGTGCTGTCTTGAGTGCAGAAAACTGAGAGAGCACTACTTCAGTGGACTTTTAAATTACTGAACTACATCTCTTTCTAACCTCACCTTTTACAACTGCATCGTGTATTCCACTCAAGTGTTAACAAGAGAGAAAGCTGAGTATAGCTCACATGGGACAGCTAAATTGTTTAACTGGACTGGTATTCTCCCAAGAGTGTGGTTACCACAGTTACCACAGCCATGGTTACATCACAGATACTGCTGGAAAGGCTTCTGTCTGATAAAAAAATCTATTACTGTTAATAAAGCACAACTGTAAAGCACCTGTCAGCCAGAAACTCCCAACTTTTGTAGATCTTCTAAATTTGGTAAATGAATACCCATTCAGCCTTGCTCTTTCTGAAGTTGACTGTCTGTCCCAGAGTTAATTTAAAGCAGACCTTGCTCTCCTCACTGCTCATGAGACAGAGGACCAAACCCACAAGTGCTGTGCAGTGTGGGCCAGACCACAGCAGACAGCCCTGTGTCCATGAAGAGTCCCGAGGGGTGCCTGGCAAGAGCACAGCTGCTCTAAGGGAGCCACTAAAGTGACATGAAATGAGACTGAAAGTCCAAAAGTTAACTGAAACCACTAACAACCACAGAAAGACAGACCTCTTGGCCATTGCCAAACTCGGGCAGCTGGGTGCTCCTCCTTGGTAGGGAGCATGGCCTGCAGGCCATCTCTGAGAGAACTCACTGGCCACCACTGTCAGTGCTCCCAGCCACCCAGCTGAGAGCTCCTCAGCATCTGAGGGTTCCTGGGGCTGGGAGAGCTTTGTCAGGGAGGCTTGGGTGGGAGGGACTGGGATGTGTGAAGAGCTCCTCCTCCGCTTGGCAAAGGCCAGGGCTGCAGGAGGATGTGATGAGGTGACACCAGATGAGGCAGTGCTGGAGCTGCAGCAGGACCACCCCTGGGGGAGCAGCTCTGCAGCAGGGCAGGGCTCCTGCACAGGCTGCACAGCCCCAGCATGGCTCATTACTGCTGGGACTCTGCCTCTCACACCCTGCTGCAACTCCCTGCTTGAGCAACACCTGCCTGAGCGAATTCTCACCTCCCCCGGCCGTTGATGACTTGAGCCTGACCTGGAAAATTCACACACAGCTCAGCTTAACACCCATGCATCCCTGGCAACAGGGATTTAAGTTGTCATGGACTTCTGCTGCACTGATATGTATCCTTGGAATTATACTGAAGACTTTGACTTGTGTTTTGAAGCCCAAAGTGCAGCAGCTGTCAGATGGTAGTGAATCAATCCCATTAGGATAAAAAGCACTAAAGAAAGAAACACTGCAAATTTATAAGCACTATTTTTTTCCTACATTGCAACATACCTAATTAGTGAATACAAAAATATTTGGAAGACTTAAATTACACATCCTCATTTCATGCCTACTTTTTAATCTAATTATCAACACTGAGAACAGATTTGTCAATTTTATTGCAAATCTCTCACAAATTGTCACGTATTAGAAGAATTCCAGTATATGAACTGCAGATTTACAGTCTACTGAGGAAAATAGATAAATGTCTATATTTTGATCGTGTAATTTAACTCACAGGTAAATTTAATGACTGTCATGACAAATGAAAATGCTTTGGAAATCTTACTTTTAAACTTAAGAGGGTATTTGCCCCAAATTGACAGTGTTAATAGCCCATTCCAAACAGTACAGCTGGCTTCTTACAGCAGCTACCTAATAATAGGTGAGGCCCATAACAAGAAGTGCAGTTGGCCAATAGCACTAAGCAACAGAACAAACAGGCAGCATGAAGTAATTCAGACCACAGGGAATGCTAGATTTTAATTTCAAAAATCTTCCATAAGCAGGGAAAAAGTGGAAGCAAGAGCTGAGTACAGATGATAAGATGGAAAGTTAACAAAAAAGTAATTAAGAAGGAACAATCTCTTCACTAAGATTAAAGGTTGCAGCTGACACAGCATGGGACTCCACTGCAAGTAGAATATGAAATGCTGGAGCAGCTGAATAGCTGTTTGTTGGCAGATGCAGACTGTCATGATACTTTTCTGCAACTCAGAATCAAGTAGAAGAGGAAGATGCATACCACCAAGATGTGAATGGTGGCATCCATGAGGATCCTGAGCCCTCTGAAGATTCTCTCATCAAAGAAATTGCTTGCATTGTTATGTTTACAATGTGCAATTCTGAAGGAAAACAGCTCCAGCATTTAAAACACATATCTAGGTCTCATGTAGACTACTGCATGTGATCACTAATGAACCATCCCCTTTACTTCTTGCACTGGGTAGTTCTACTTATATCCTTTATTTCTTGCTCTTGGATTCTTCTTTCTCTTCTTTGTGTCCTGTTTTACCTGCTTTTCCTCTTGCAGGTTTTATCAAAGAGTTTCCAATGAGGAAGCTCAGGGGTCCTCTGCCTGGACTCCATTGGAGGCCCTGAAAAGGCTCAGAGAGTGAGTCACGCCAGGGACGTTCATTTGTGGTGTCAGCTCATTTTGAAGTATTTCCCTGGTTACTGCAAAAAGATGTTTGGGATCTAGCAGCCCAGTGACAATTTTATGTACACAAACTGCCACACAAGACCAGCTCCCTGTTGGACATTGACAAGTTTGTAGGATTTTTATGGAAAACATCTTTAAAGTAGAATTTTTCTCTGAGCTGTCTTCACTCTGACACGTAGCATCCCAAATCTGGCTCAGCAGTTGGAAACCACAGGTTCCAAAGCACCTATCAGAAATAAGAGCTCTTGTTTTATTTGTTTATTTGGCTCAGCAGTTGGAAACCACAGGTTCCAAAGCACCTATCAGAAAGAACAGCCCTTGTTTTATCTGTTTATCTGTCTCTGGGATCCATCTCACACTTCAGTCTGTTTAACTGGCATGAGTCTGAGCGGTCTTCCCTCTGTCCACAGCCAAATTAATCACCTAATTAATAATACAATAACACAAAGAATAGCTCTTCAAACTTTACCAAAGAATATTCTTCCTCTGCTCAGAGAAATCATCCATCAGGAATGAAAGATCTAACTCTGCACTTCTCAAATAGGTCTCCTATTGCTTTGAGAAAGGGAAAGCAAACAAAAGTGTCAACCAATTAATTACAGGCTACTTAGTTGAGGTCATGCCCACAGAGGGAATATATCTGCATTTTTTTATAAAAATAACTTATTAACCATCGTGGATAAGTGTATGTAAGATAAAATCTATTGAAGAGATTTTATAAAGCACATAAATATCTAAATCCCACTTTGAAGAGAGATTTACGGCTTTACATTTTATCCCCACTGGCAGCATGGCCGGAGATGAAACTTCCATTGATTGGCTTCAGTGAGAGTTAAAAATAAACAGACTGAAATCCCCTGGCTGTCCAAGAGCACAATAGAGCTGCTACTGCTCCAGAGAACAAATGTCTAACTTTGGGTTATCTTTTGCACCTGCACACTGGCAATTTTTCCAAATTGGATGAACATTTCCATGGTACTACTGTGACAGTTTAAATTTGTGTGGAAAATTAACCTTCATCCATGGTGCATTTGAGAAGCTGGCAGGAAAAAGCAATCCCAGATTGGGAAAGTGGAAAAAGCAATCCTCAGGGAGGAGGAGGAGCTCCTCAGGAGCCACCATACTCCCATGCCAAAACCTCCTAGAGACACCTCCAGAAAATGAGGGGAGAGAAGTATTTCAAGAACACTGAGAAGTAGGGAGATCCATGTTCCCAGAAGACTTTGCTGTGACTAATGGACACAGCTGGATTCTCAGGTCCTCAGAAGCATAAAAGTGTCACATCTTCTCCCCACTTGGGGTCCAGGCCATTCCCTGCCCAGCATCAACTGGTCACCCCCTGTCATAACACATTCTGTTGATGGAGCCAAGCCTGGAGCATTCATGTGGTGTCAAACTTTGATCAAAGGGCACAGAAGGAGGATCCCTCACCTAAAAGGGGCAGCAGGAAAATCCCATCCACAGCCTGCAATGGGAGGAGGCATGTTTGTTCCAGATGGCACACTTGCAATAAAGGATGGCTTAAACCACTTACACTGAGTGACAAAAATCAGATTATCTGGTAGCTGATAACAGGTTAGTTACAGATCAGATCTATGAGCATTATTTATAAGAACCAGTTTGACCAGGGGAACTAAGTGGAAATTTCTGTACTGGGAACAACAGAGCAAATGGGTAGCATGAAGCAATTCACACTACAGGGAATGCTGGATTTTTAGAGAAAATCCTTCTATAAACAAGAAAGCATCCAGCTCTGGGCGCCTCATCATAGGTAGGACATGGACCTGTTGTTGCCAGTCCAGAGGAGGGCCACAAAAATGGAGAAAAGAAGGCTCCAGGGAAACCTTATAGCACCTTACAGTATCTGAAGGGGGTCTACAAGAAAGCTGGAGTGGGACTTTGCACAAGAGCAGGTAGTTATAGGACAAGGGGGAATGGCTTCAAACTGAAAGTGGGTGTAAATTAGACATTAGGAAGAAATTCTTTACTGTGAGGGTGGTGAAACTCTGGCACAGGTTGCCCAGAGAAGCTGTGGGTGGCCCATTACTGGCAGTGTTCAAGGCCAGGTTGGCTGAGACTTTGAGCAGCCTGGTCTGGTAGAAGGTGTCCCTGCCCATGGCAGGGGGCCTGGAACTAAATGATCTTGAAGGTCCCTTGCAATCCAAACTATTCTGTGATTCCATTATTCCACAATATTGAAAAGTTTTACTCTAAACTGTAACAATTATGCCCAGTCTCATATTTAAGCTTAGATTTTTACTTCTATTTGTACAGATTCTTTTAGTTAATGCTGATGACAAATATATATCAAAAAATATCCCTGAAGAGAAGAATGTACCCTGCAGGTATGACCTGCAACTGTTGGAATTCAGGTAGCATGTTTGATTCTAAAAGTGACACATTATTTTCAAAGAAGAGGGTAGAGATTGACTCATATTTTTTAAGAGACTTGTAACTTATGATTTAAAGACATATTGGTATGAAGAAGCCCTGCTGAAAGAGGTTTCCCAGCATTCATAAAAAGGAAAAAAAAACATTTTAACACAAAAGTACACTTGAATGTTGGGAAAATATTGTACAGTTCAACAGACTGTAGTGACCTTTCACAGCATTTCAAAATTTTGTCAGGTTTCCTCAAGAGTTCTAACCTCTCATAGGTCCTCAATATTTAACTCTCAAAGCCCTATTCTTCCATTTTGAAACCATTTTTAACCAACAGTGCTGAGCCTACTTTTTTTACAGTCCTGTGGAGAGGGGGTTTTGTTTATGTTTCACAAAGCAGACACACAAAAAAGACAATCTTCTTAAGTCTGTGATTCCAGGGGGTGAAGGGAGGGAAGAACTATCTTCTGACTCACAGTGGAGAATGATGGGGATTTCACCTACATACTGTGATTCCTTCTGAAGCTCAGCAAAGAGCAGAAGAAAGAAAGGGGCTGCTCAGGAGCACTTCAGCTCCTCCATCAATCACTGAGGGCACTGAGCTGGTGGGTGCCCATGGAGCTTCTCAGGGAAGGATGTGAAAGAGATGGACATGGACTGTGTCACCTAAGGGTGAAGGTGCTCATCCTGGCTAGAAAGAAGTAATCAGACATGGGTTTGAATGAAGTTTGCCTCCACCCCAAATAAATAATTCAAAACCCAGGCTGTTAATGGCTGTCCTCTTGCCTTTCTGTCTGGGCCTGAGAAAATCTTCCCCAGCAGCATTGCAGCCTTTCTGTACTCACAAACAGGAATTTTGGAGTGACTTTTTTTGGTTAGCTGATAAATTCCCAAACAGCTCTTTCTCATTTAATATCATCTTAGTGAACTTCCTTAGGAAGATGCATCATACCTGACAGGAACAGAATCTCACCTTATTGAAATTCAAGAAGTGTAAATACTGGGGAAGGAGAGAAGAGTCCAATGGTCAGAGCCCTAGCTAGGAATGCACAACTTTTCTCAAAAGCCGCTTTAGATGTTTTGTAAGAGCAAGATAAGCAAAGTTAAATTAAAGGCTCACTCCAACAATGTAATATGTGAATGGGATAAAAGGGCTTCCTTTTGTCACAGAAACATTTGCTAATTACCAAATACAAAAGTACTGAGAAGAGCTTTGGTAGCCAGGCATCTCTAAAAAACAGTCTTTTGTTTTATGAAGGCAGCAGTGAAGCAGGTGGTTTTAATGTAACTTTTAAAAAGTAAGTTTAGTTTCTCAGATAATCCAGCTGAGGCTCTCCACTGCTGAGCCTGCTGGCTCTGTGGGTTGTAGAGTTAACAATGTTTGAAGCTGAGTTACAACTACCTACAGGCTGAGCAAAAAAAAGAGCTATCAAAATTATTTAACATAAAATTCCTGGTTCTACTCAAAGTAGCTTCCAGTAAAGAAAATAGTAATACTTCTTAGCTCTCAATAAATCCATGTTTTTATACTTAAATGTCCTGGTTGCCAGCTGTGATCATGGTCTGTAAAACTTCTTACATTTTTCTCAAAGCCTGAGATATAGAAGACAAATAACTACGCAAGAGTTACATCTTTCATGTAAAAGCAGTGATGGCTTTCTAAGCCCTTGTGGCTGCACAGGAACCACTCATTCCACAGGATTATAGCTGACAGTCTAATACCTCAGTGTGTGGAGACCACCCACAACTGGGAAAACCTGAGGAAGGTAATCCTGGTGTTTTACCCAGGCCATCCAAAGGTCCAGGCTGATGCTGCTCTCAGTCTGTTATGTAGGTGGTGTACAGACCCTGTTACACAAGCCCATGGGTGGGGCACAGAGCCCTCGGTGTGTGGCTTGGGTGGAACTGAGAGGCTCCGTGGCACCACCACTGCAAACAGAACTGCCTCTTTCCCAGAGACCCTTCCTTCCTGTATTCCTGCAGTGCCTTCTGCAAAAAAGCAAGACATTGCTTAGCAATCACATCCTGCATGTAAGCACTAAACTATAAACTGAACTTATGCCTTCCATTCTTTCAGGTTTAAATCTGCTTATTAATTTCTTTCATGTTGATCTTTGTTTCATTCGGTCTCCTTACCATACAAACACCATCATGCACTGGGAAACAAATCATTGAACTTTTGTTGCCTTTTAGCTCCTCTCTGTGAGTTTGTAAAGCACTACACCAGATGCTGAATGTCCTAAATCACAGTTTCTATAGATAAATCAAAATGTCACAGCAGGTGTAGACCATGGCATCCTTAAGTCCTAATCAGTCCCTTCACTGTTGAGATCATCACACAGCTGGAGAGCTCAGAACTGTGGCTCATTCCTGGGGCCACGAGATAAACTGTAGTTTATGATTAACACAGATTCTTCAACAGATGATATGCATAAAACAAACCCAGCATTTTAGCAATAGCTGTGATTTGCAACCATTGCACATCAGTCTCTTGAGTTTCAAGTCCAAACATCACCAACAGATGAAGGCTGTCAGAGGGATTAAGGTGGTTAACTAAAGAGTCAGAAATAGAAAATAAAGCCTTTAAATGCCTGATATTACAGAATATTCCCCAATATTGCCCTGCCCTCACCGCAGTGTCGTTGGTGGTGATGTACACCAACACGTCCGAGTTGTTCCTGCCGTTGATGTATCGGTAACAGTTCCACACACAGCTTATCAAGTAACCCTGTGGAGAAAAGGGATTCGTTATCCTGGGCAGGAAATAAACCACAGATGGTTTTCTGATAGAGCATTTCCATTCTTTACAAATACGGATATCAGCACGATAGAAGCGGGGGACAGTCACTTCCCTGGCTGCTGTGAGAATGTCTGGGGACTCTGTGAGAAATCCAACATCATTCCCCATACTGACAGCATTGGGGTTCTTTGGAATTGAGAAGAGAAGGTTCTGGGGAGACTTTACTGTGGCTTTCAATATATAAAGGGGGCTTATTAAATCAATGTATTCTATGTGACTGGAATGGTTTGGGGGTCTTGCTCTTCTTGCCTGACTAGAGAAAAGTGCCAAAGTAAAAGTTTTTATTGACATCTGAAGTTATTTCTGACCTTTTAAACAGTGTTAAAAATACTTTTTTTTTCCTCTGGTGTAAAGCAGAAACCCTGTAATAGCAGCAATAAACTAATAGAAGATTATAAACTTCACAGCAATTCTTCCACAAACCTAACCCATGCAGATTAAACTGCCAGCACTGAATTTGCATGTGTGTCTCACTGAGTGAGTCATATGTTTGTGACTCACTTGCACTGATGGCCTTCCAAAAGCCTCTTATCCCTCTGAGCTGCCCTGTGCTTCCTCTGTCTCCAGAGCTGACACACATGAGCTGTGTTTTTCAGAGTTCCACGTGACTCACTGATGGCTCAATTGCAGATCAAGACGTTTTTTTCCACCAGGGCTGAACTGGCTAAAATCTGGTAAACTTGCTTCCTCTTTTTTCACAGCACCTTACAGACTCTGGTTTTACTTTGGGCTGTCAAATGGGGAGGGCAAAAGGCTTCTGGAGTGAGCTAAGTCCCAAGGGAAGATTAGACAGGCTCTACAGACCAAGCTGTGGGCTGTGCAAACCCACCCCAGGCTACTGAAACAAGCAAAGGCACATACATGGAGAGCTGCATCTTTTCCAGAATTCAGTAAAATGTCATGGTTAATTTTAAGTGGTAATAAGTAGTTCAGTAGCTTTCAATGCTCAGGTACTATGGCCTGGAAAAGGCATAAGAGCCAATGCAGAACAGAGACTAAATATAGTACACTTCTGTGGGGACACAACCTGTCTTTGTAAGAAACCCTTTACATTAAGCCTACCTATTTGCAAAACTATTTCTATACTCCTTTTGTCAAAATCCAAAGTGAGGGAAGCCCTGTTTTGTATAATAAAATCCTATCTGGGAGAAGCAAGTGAGAGATTTATTTTTGAATGCTCCCATTCCATGTGGTGAATAAAACACACTTAATCCCACAAAGAACCTCTACAGCTCTCCCAGCTCTGAACTTTAGCTCTAATCAGCCCTGCTCCTGCATGCAGGGGCTGTTTCTCAGTGGGTGAGGTCTGTTCCTTGAATTAAGGAGGTCATCACGAGCACACACTAAGGATTGGCCCCAAGACACTGACCCACACAGGGCAGAGTGGCAGCACATCCCTGTCCAAGTGCTTTGGGCATGTGCTGCTGGCCTGCCAATCATGAGTCACAGAAACTTGTTTTCCTCAACCTGTAACTTTATTTAAGCTTGTTCCTAATAATTATTTTCTACCAATACTGCTGCACCATTAAATGGGGTTCCTGATTCAGTTACCAATTTTCTTTCCTGAAAGGCTTGGCTGAGGTTTCAAATACTGTTTTAAAATGTGTAGCTGGACACACAGTATATAAATATATTGATTTTTATCTCAGAAGACTAATGTTCACATTTGAAATTGGCCCTAGATAAAAGGCTTGAACTGCCTCAGCCTAATCAACCCTTAGGGATCTGGTGACAGAGCCACTAAGGACTGGTGACAGACACCTTTTGGAGAAGGCAGCCCCAAGCAACCACCACAAGAAAAGACAGGTGTGTGAGAAGGCTGAATGTAGAAACAGGGACTGTGCCTACTTCTAACCAGCTTTCAGTCTTCCCCTTTGGATGGTGGGAAATTACTTGAGACCCTAAGGATCTGACACCCACATAACCTTCACCTGCCTCTGGCTGTTGCAGCTGCAGATGCACCTGTTAAGCTGCATAACCACAGTAATGAACTGCAGACCTGTGCTCACCAGCTGCCTGACCACAGGACTGACCAGCATCTTTGTGGAAATCAGAGGCTGTTGTATCGTGCTGCCTCTTGTAAGACAGCAAGGGAAGGTCTCTGCTGATCTGGGTCACAGCAGCCCTCTGGGTAACCCCGTGCTGGCAGCAAGTGCAGGCTGAGCACCACAGACCCATCAGAGCCCCCTCAGGTTAGTAGCTGCTTGCACTGAATCCCATTTGACTCCTCAGCTGCTTTGAGTTTTCTATTTATGGAGCTGGGATGGGCTTCAGTGACTGATGAAAATGAAATAAAGATTTCTACACAAACCGAAATTTATATGAAGATCTCAGAGGGATGCTAATGGTGGACCAGTTGACCACATGTATTTTCCATGTTGGTTGGTTCCCATGTTGTTACAGAAACAATGGGCTGCTGTGCTGATAAAATCTGCGATAAAATCTTCTCAGCACACTAGAATGTGTATCTTGTGAGTATAAAAAGGCTGTAAAAGAATAACTGCTTAGAACTGAAAGAAATGCTGTAATTGCAAAGAATTAATAATATTAAACCAAACCACTGGTCTGCAACACTTTATATGGCACCTTAGAGGGGCCAGGACATCACCTGTTGGCCCACAGTCACACACACTGAGGTATGCAATTTAAAGCAATTGACCCCTGCTTTAGAGGTGCTTCTCCCATAAGTATCCTGTCATCATCAGAGCTGGGACTTGTCCTAGGCTTTTGTGGAACCTCGTGGCTATGTGTTGGCCCTTCCTGGGAGTGGGGATCAGAGCTTGGCTGCTGGGGCTGTGTTCATGGTCCCAGCTGCTGCTCCATCAGCCCTGCAGGAGGGCAGCAGATGTTGGGTGATGTGTTGCAGGTCAGGATGTGTTCCCTGCCAGGAATCATCCCCTTGGGCTGAGATGCCAAGTCTCTCATGGTGACTGCAGAACCTCATTCCACATAACCCTCTCCCATCTGCTGAGGACACCAGGACATGTGGAGTGGTCTCATCTCCAGGCTCAACACCTGGTACCTGCAGCTGTCAGGCCTTTTACAGAGAACAGTGCTGATATTCAGTTTGCTGAAGACCAGCCTGTCTCACTGAACTGGAATACCTTCTGGCTGCCTTCCTACCTACTTTTCAGAAAGAGAAAGGCCAAGGAAGAGGCCATACTCTGAAGCTGCAGAGTGCCTGGGGCAGCCTGGGGAAAAGGTTTGATCTGGTTGTGTTTGCTCATCTGAGCTCATTTTGGCCTAAGGAGATTCCCCACAATGGAGAGGTTGAAGCCTCAACTGTTCTGTCTCAGAAGATGGGGCTGGCTGGAGAAAACCAAGGCCCCCTTCTCTAAACCAGCTGCAGGGGACATGATTCAAAAGTCACTGCATTGGCTATATGCAATTTGAAGTCCTGTGTACATGTATATGAATATATTTGTGCTGATGGATGCCCCTCCTCAGCCAGCTGGGGAACATCTATGTTTCATGGTAGGCAACTCCAGCTCAGTTTCTCGACAAAGACAGTGAATGGAAAAACACATTTTGGTCTGCTCTGAAGAGTGTGCTGTGTGAAACCACCTGAAATTCCCATTAGGTGCTTCAGACACGAGTAAATCATAAGGACCAAAAAGACAAGTGCTTGTGTGTGGTTAGCTGGCTTACTTTCTTACCACCCTCTCTTGTCTCCCTTTCCTTTTCACAAACCCATGACTGCAAAACAAAACCCAGCATATAATACTGCATAATCTTGCTTTCTGCTCAGTAGTGTCTTCCTATTCATGTAGCTTCACCCAAACCAAAAGTGTCAGAACACCAAATATTTCTGAGGACTTAGGTGATTCTGTTTCATATTTCCCACTAGTTGAATGCAGCTTTCCCTACTGTAGCTTTTCCTAGGTCAAAATGTTTTGGTTCCTCTCCCTATTTGTAGTTGAACTCCAAAGGGAGAGGAAGCTGAGGCCTATAATTTTACACACAGTACCTTTTCAGTTTCAATATATAAAAGCAGTACCATCTGCTAAGTCTATCAGAGATAAAATGTGATGCATCTCTGTGTGTTCAGCTTTCATTTGATGGGGCAAATTCTGCAAATCTGCATAGCAGCTCTTCTGGAAACATAAGAAATTCAAATGAAAATGCTAACTGGCATTTAGCATGTGTTTCTGTGTGAGTCACATTTTTTGTGACTCATTTATATGATAATATGTTGCTAGAATGAGCATTATATGAGCCACATATACTCTTGGAAAAAACATGTTTTACCACTTTAAAACAAAATGAGTCTTTCACACTATGAATTTCTTAGGTTTCTTGTCTCTGTAGTAAGCATTTTTGCCATTCCAATTTTAGTTGCCTTTTTTTTTAAATAAGCTTAAAGCTTCCTTGACATACTTAGGTAATGAAACACCAGACCCATGTGGGGTAAAAACGAGCTATTGGTTGCATTGGAGAAATTTTTTAGAGCACATTCCTTGTGGAACCTGAAAAATCTGTGTATTTATTAAATTCACACATATTTCTTAGAAGTGCAAATAAAATCAGCTGCATGGCTGTGAACATATAAGGCCAGAAGGCTAAACTGTATTGTTAAATCACAGGAGAAAAGTGAGCACAGCTTCCAACAGCAGCTTAATACACCCTATCTGTTGTGTTTCTTTCCCCAGTTCTGAAGTAGCTTCAATAACCTAATCCACCTCTTTTGCCAGAGTAACATTCCCTGTATATGTTGTCAAAATGTCTGGAAGCAACATCTTTGGTGTCACTGTGACTCTTTGGGACTTCTCTAATCTAATGCAAAACTGCTTTGCAGAGAGAGCAAGACTAATATGAAATAAAGGCCCATACAAGAAACACAAAACAAGCAGCACTGTGCTGTGGGAAACTTGCAGAAGGGTTCCAAGAAAAGGGCAAACACACCAGCATTCTTTACAAGAGGTCCCGTGCTCAGGGTACTAGCTGGAGCCACAGGTGGGTGTTTTCCCTACATTAATTTGCCTGATCTTACTCTGAGCTCCTGCTGAACTCCTGACCCACAGCAGATGGGGGCTGGCCTCACTGGACCATCAGCCTGGCTGTGGTGGGTCCACTTGAGCCCTTTCCAGCTGCTCTGGGTGATGTTACCTCTCTTCTTTGCCTGGCACCTGCCACCTCCAGCCCTCTCAGCCACTGGGTTTGCATAACAGCAAACAAATTCTCATTCCCTGTGTCTTTCTGTTGCCTGGTCTGACAGTTCTTTATGCTGCTCCTCCCAGGAGAATGCTTGGATTTATTTACTTGCTCTACAAAATTCTTTCTGAGAGAGGGCACCAGAAGGGAAGTCATGTTTCCAGAGGTGGTGGGCATCAAAGCTAGCTAAGAAATTATACAATTTATAATTTTTGTTTTTCTATTCTTTTCTTAATATTCTCAGCATTTGATTTACTTGTTTGACCAGAAATGAGCTGAGCTAATATTTTCACAGGTCTATCTGCCACAGCTACAAGACCCCTTTTACAGGTGGTCACACTTAGCTCACAGTCCACTGCAGTGTTTGTGAAACAAGAGTGTGCTTCCTCTGTGCCCACTGCTTAGAAGTTTTCACCACTCAGTTTCTCTACCATTTCATTGCTCAGTCACTCCATTCCATGAGATGCTCATGCAAAGATTTCTTGGCTATTTATTTTCCCTATTTTGAATAACATTGCAAAACAACGTTGGTAGATTTTCTTCCCCTTCACAGATCTCTCATGAGTGCACTGAATTGCATGGGTCTCTGTTAGAAAGACTGACAATTTATCTTTATTCCCTATTCCCTTGCTACAGACTGAGAGATTATCTTTTCTCCCTACACACCTTAGGGTGCTTTTTAAGCTTTTGATGAGAGACACTGCCTAACACCTTTTGAAAAAACAAGAAGTCTGTATCAACAGGCTCTCCCTTGTCCACTAGATGATCCACTGCTTCAAAGGATTCAAAACTCATGAGTTCCTCCTATAAGAATCACACTTCCCCATTGTGGCCTGGATGTTCTTGTGTTTGTCTATGAGATTTTTCACAGTTTTTTTCATGATTTCTATAACCCTGTTTTGTAAAGGTATCAGGCTGCTGGGGGTGTAGTTACCCAGACCTCTTCTAAAGGCAGACCTCCCAGCAAGGGACATTCCACCCATGACCAGAGGTAGGCTTTATACACAATAATGCACTTACCTTAAAAGCCAAAATGATACTTATGAAAAGGAGGATAATCACAACCAGACACGTAGGGTTCACAGACATAATCTCTTCCTTGTAGGGAAAATTGTTGGGCTGCATAAGCAAAAATAAGCAAAACAGCATGAGTCAACCTCACAAGTCATTTAAGAGCCATTCATCTAGTGCATTCTATAATTACCAGCTTACAAAGCTTTCTGTGATCATCTAAATCAGGAGCTCTCCCCACCAACAAGCAGTTTCACTAAGTGTGGCTACAACAGGCATTGTGAACACTCAGCTGCCAAAGGTTCCCTGGAGGGCCAGGGGATTTGCTTTTTGCTTTGGATGTGGTGTGGGCTCTCTCTTCCTCAGAGCACACTTGGTTTGTATCTGACACAAACCAGCAAAAGTCTGAGAGCTTTGCTGCAGGAAATCTTCCACCAGGGGAAATGGCAAGCAGATCTCAAACTTACTGAGCAACAATTGCACTGGCACTGGTTGCCAAAGAACAGTGGCAGTTCCTTCCAGAAAGTCAAAGCAGGAAAATCTGGGCAGCATAATCCTTTCACCTAAATATTTTATGACATTTCAAAATACATTGAGTCTATTCTACTCCATCTTATTTTGGTCTACTTCTCTAGGAGCACTTGTTAGTCTAAATGTGTGTCCCATGGAGTCAGGGTCCTAGAGGGGAGCCACGTCATGATTTCAGGTTGAAATGTGCCACAGGCCCTTCTGTTACCACTTACATGAAATGGAGGTGACAAAATGAATCTTCCTGCTTAGCACAGGCTCTAGTGATTTACAGCTGTGAAACACTTCAGGATCAGTGACTGAAAAACAGCCTCTAAAAATGTTACTGTATTTTTTATTGCCTAAAACCTCCACGCCCTTTAAAATGAATGTTCCACATAGCTCTGAAACACTGCAAGACACAAGTTCCTGTTTCACTTAGAATAAACCATTGTTCATAGACAGAGCTGTTCTCCACAAAAGACAGCTCCACTGCAACAGTAGCTCATTATATCTGAATGCAATAGTTCCTTCTACACAACTCCCTTTTCCCTTACAGGTCTAATTACTTAACCAGGCCAGCTCTGCATCCTTGTCAGGACAATTAACTAGACCGAGCTATAACTGTATTCTTGGCAATGAGGTGTAAATCCAGAGTAACCCCTTAATAACCCTTATTCCAGCACTCAGCCCAGTGCAGCAGGAAATTATCTTTTTTTTGGACAGCTGCTACTGAGAATAGCTCTTTATTTAGCGCTTCCATGAACTGTTCAGAGTGGTTAACATCAACAGCAGCTGTAACCGTTTGCAGATAAATGTTACATAAGCACATTTTCCACTTCTTCACAGCAATTTTTCTGTTCCTGTACTGAAGTCCATGGCTGAAGTTTTTATCATGTTATCTTCTTTGTTGAGGTACAGCTTTTGTAGGGAACTAGCTTGCTATAATTCAGTAAGTTACTGGTTTTGTTTGTTTTTTTCCACAGAAGGTTATTCTAAATATAGTGGATGTAGTCACCCAGAGATCAAGAAAGCAAGAATATATGCCAAGAAACAATGCACTGAAAAATTAAACAAAAACCTTATATGCATAAAATTTAAGTATAGATGCCCCAACCTGCCCTCCTGCTTGCAGGAAGGAGACCATAAGTTAGAAAGTCCAGTCAGTCAAGGACAGTTACAGTAAAACTGTAGCCAAATTATTTTTTTCAGTACTGATCTACCATTAAAAATAGTCAAAAATACTTTGTGAATGTAAAAAAAATCCTGTTAAGACTTTGGTTCTCCTACACTGGCTTTTGGGAACCAGTCACTAGCCAAAGACTGGATGACTGCATGCTGTGTTCTTGGACATAATCTGATGGCTTGTTTCTAGACATCAGCTCAAATGGGATTTGCATGGGGGCAAGAGGAGGGCAGGAAAATGACCAAGAAAGTTCCCACTACCTTGAAAAGCAGGAACATCTGCTGGAGCCATGAACCCTGGTCGAGTGTGGTGCAGGATGTGCTGCTCAGCACTGCCTGGCCCTCCCTTACATCAGCACCAGTGTTTCAGCAAGTATTTCAGCAAAGCCAGGAGAGCACATGAGGAACAAATGCTGTGGTTTGTCCCCCTCAGGCTCAGCTTTCTGAGTCTCTGTCCTGGAGAGATGAGAGGTGTAAGCAGCCCCAGCGAGGCAGTGGGTGCTGCACCCGTGCTGTGCTCACCCCCGTCCACAGGCACCTGGGAGATCTTGGTGCAGGGTGTGAAAACTGGAATCAGTCCCTTCCAGAGCTTCCAGGCTGTCTGTGTGGGAGACAAAGCTTTCAGGTCTCTGATGGGTAGCCCAGGAGCATTGGGTCACATGAAGAAACCCCTCTGCCTTTTCTTGCTGGCTGGGCTGGGCTATGAGCACTCTGACCTTAAGTCACAACTATAAACCCCTTCAGTGCTGTAGGAAAACCAATTTACAAGACCTGCACCTTTGGCAAAGAAGCAGGAAAGAGGGTAGGAAGCATCTCAACTGGCTCCAGTCTCACCTGGTACATAGACTGGTGCCATCAGGCAGCCCTTGGTCCCATCCCATGAATGCAACCATGCCCAAAATCTCATTAACTCCCACAGAAAAACAGGTACCAAGACTGTAATCAAACCATTGGCTTTCACTGACTGCAGTGATGAACTTAAAAACTGATGTGAATGCATGAGGTGGGGCAAGAAATTGTGCTCCAGTGTTGGGAGTTTGCTCTCCTGTGGGAAGACCAGTGGCTGAAATGCTGCTGCTGGGAAGGTTCCAGGCACCAGGCTCGGTGCTGCAACTTCTGGAAAAAGATCAGCGTCAAATGTTGTGCAAGGTTTGATGAGGCTGAGACTGAAATACAGCTGGGTGGGAAAAATCAAGCCTATCACTGGAAATACAGGAGTGATTTTGCAGCAGAACATGATGAAATTTTCTATACAAACAAAAGGTAGTTGTAATGGTATTGCACTGCCTTGCTAAAGCCATAATTAAAGTGTCATTTATGACCTTTCACGGACATGGAGAGGGCTGTGTGCATAATAATATACCTGATACACTTCTAATTTAAAAAAAATTACTGCTTATTCATATCAAAGCCCTATTAGACACTTAAAAAGACTCTAAAACATGCATGGAAAGTGCATTTCTACTGCATTGGTATCATGCAAATGCACAAGAAGAATAAAATGACAACAGCTAAAGCCATTTCTCATTCCCTCAGCCTGCTTGCATAACCTTTCATGTCTTCCTTCCCCTTGGACCACAAAAAATCCACTTTAAAATGCGGTGTGGATTGTCATTCCAAGTTACAATCCTCCAAGTATCAAAATCTTACAAAACTGAAAGAAAACAGCAATGCTGTCTGTAGAATTTGTAAAGCTCTGCAATGAAGTTAGTGGTACTTCTTTGGAATTATAAAATGGTGTTAAAAACGTCAGAAAGGATATTTTGGTTTTAAGCTTTAGTTTATAGGGAAAATTTCTTTAGGTTAATCTCTTTTATGTTCTCCAGGCATTTCTCCATGGATTTAAAAGCATGACTGATACCACCTGAATTGTTAGGCAGCAGCATTGCAGGCAGTCCCGCAGTAAAGCTACTTAATATACTCTGAAATTTTGTTTAGATGAACTGTCATATTCCTGTACTTCGATTAGAAAAAAGTTTGCATAACTCAGTTGCAGACCAGCCTGTTCTGCACCTCTGCTTCATCCCATTTCATAAGCTGTTGTAAGATGACAGCAGATGAAGTGTTTCATTTGAAGGCTTTAAAATACCCATATATCAAAGATTTAAAGGAAAGGAAAGGTTAAAGGAAAGAAATGTCCTTTAGGTCAAACTGCTTCAGACCTCTGCTTAGACCAAGAACTAAAATGATTTTTATTTTACACACGTTGGATTTGCTGCAAAAGAAAAGGTTTTTTTCTTTTTAAATGACAATGATAATGACCAAGACATCCCATGTAACTCTTTAAAACTTTGAGCACATGATCATGATAAAACTTGCCAAATGCAAAATTTGCAATATTTACTTATTTTACATGACCCTTCATGCTAAGATGCTCTTGCAATCTATGGCAATTAAGCAGCACACCTGTGTGCAGGTGGGTATCAAAAGGCAACAAAAAGTTTCCAAAGACACTGTTCCTAGGAAAGAAGCAGCCAGTATAGACTGATGTTACCAAACACCCTGTGAGCAGAAATTGCAACATTTTTGCCTATGGCCCTGCCCAGCTTATTGATATGTGCTCATCATCTTGCTAAAAGTACAGGAAGGGTTTCACAGCAGCTGTAAGTCATCACTGACAGACTGAAATCTGGCAGATGTGCACCAAAGTAACTATATAATGACCCCAGACACTAGTGAAGGGAAGCAGAAATGGTTAAAGACACAGGGTTTTCATCACCTTAGAGCAAACAGAAAGTTCTTCTGAGACTCCTAAATGTATTCTGTTACCTAATGCACAGTTTCTCCCAGATATTCAATAAAAGATTTCAAGAACAGTTGGGATTTTTCCTTTACTTTATGGAGTTGTTCCCCCTAAAATATCATTTCCCAAATGCAAAGCATTTTAGAGGAACAGAAACTGTAAGAACACCAGGAAGAAACACAATCCTTGTTTTCTTCCTACCCTGGCAGACCACAGCAAAGGGTGTGAGGGCAAGACAACTCTAGGGCTTATGTGCAAACCATCAGGAGGGGTCACACCCAAATGGCACTGCACTTATGGTGTAATTGCTTGCATTAATTTCATCTTGTCCCATGTCTGAGTATCTGATAACTGTGGATGTGCCCTCCACAGCTCCCCTTTGCTTCTGCCCACTCAGAGTGCATTTACTCTGAACCAAATGTAAAACCTTATGCCAACAGATGTAGCCCCTCTTCCAGCTAAAGGCTCAGGGGGTTCCAGTTGAGCCATTTGTGCTTGGAACCACAGCTAAGACAGGGAGGCATAATCAGCTTCAAAGCAGATGCAGAACAGCTTCAAAAAGTTGTTGAACAGGAGACATTAACATTAATTAAAATTCATCACAGTTCTTGGTAGTTTTTCCCCATCACTAATCTCCAACACAAATGATAAAATACAAACTAATCCTTGTTTCTAAATGAACTTAACTTGGACTAGCTTCCAGCTGCTCATTAGCATTATGCCTTACATCTAATTTAAATGCCCTTTTAATACCTCATTATTTTGCATATGAAACCTCTAATGGCACTGCCTCTTGGTCTTCTTTCTCAGTAAATGAAGCAGGAAAAGCTGACTATCTCTCATCATACTACAATACATACAGCTTTTATATAGTTGGTTTTTTTGAGGAATGTTTCTGCATGTTTTCTGTTTTTTAAGCATTGTTTTTCTACAGCCAGACTCCATAAATAGATGGAGAATATCACACTTCCAACAGAAAAGGGAAGTCCTCTCTCCCTTACTATTAATTGCTCTTTTTTCTGTCCACAAATCCCAAGAACAATTTTTGCAAACAGCAAAACAACCTAGGGACTCTAGTTTTAAATCCCTAGGCTGCTTAGAGGGTCACTGCATCCCAGGCACAGTTGTCAAACCATATGCTCATCTGTACTGCCCAGGCTTTTGCATTTCTTTGCATTTCCCTCTTTAGCACACACAGTGGCTGGACTCAAGTTCTCAGGCAGTCTAGCTCAGTGTCAGCCACAGGTTTTATTAGAAGTGAATTTGCTGGCAGAAGTCACAAGTACTGCCAGTGGGAAATGCAGAGATGTGCTCACTCTGGGCAGTGCAGGGTAGGGCCTTCCAGAGGATGACAGAGAACAGCCAGACTGTACTCCTGCTCACAGCCTCCCACCAAGGGACTCAATCCCTCTAGACTATGAGCCTGGAGAAGCTCTCCCAAGGCTGACATTAGCTTTTGTGAAGTGCCTCTTGGGACCCAACATTAAGGCAGGAGGAGCCTGAAATCTACTGCTGATTCCTGGAGACCTTCCCCTACTCCAAACAGAAACTCACTGGCAGATGGTCGCTGTGACCAGGAGCCTTTGCAGGCTGCCAGCTAACCTCTCCTAATCCATGTGACACATCCTGTATTGATCTAGTGCTTTATTGTTGCTCTGAGCATCATGCTGTGAAGTCAAACATTTCATGAAAGTCCATTATGCCCCTGCCCATATTTATTGATGAAGTCAGTAATCTTGTCAGTGGAGGAAAATGAGTTTGCCTGCAGAACTGATTTTTCATGAAACTGTGCTGGCAGTCATTAATCACTTTTCTCTGGTCTAATCCATTATCAATTGACTGTCCTCTTAGCCCCAGCCCCTCTGTTATTATTCTGCTTGGTAGTGATGTCAGGCTAATCAGCCTATAATTGTCCTGGAAATCCCCCTTGCCCTTTGGAGCACTGACAGTTTAGTGCTCCTGGAGTGCTGTGGCATTTCATTACCAGGCCAGAGCATGATTTACAACAGCAAGGCAAAGATGTGTGCAACCAAAGATTCTAACACTCCAGAGCAGCAGTGCAGATCACAGAGTGCTCTGCTGCACATACCCAATCCCTTCCACAGCCTGCTCCTTCTATTTCTGCTACAGAAGGGCCTATTATTTTTTAATCTGCAAGGAAATACAGCAATGTTTTAGCACACATTTCGAGAGGAACAGCTGCTCTTTGCCCTTCCAGTGAGTCAGCTCCAAATGCAGCACCAGATTTTCAGAAGTGCAGAGACTTTTAAGTGCACATTTCCCAGCCTGCTTTTCTCCCCATCATGTTCCTGCACAGTGACCAAAACTGAGTAAAATGTGGTTACAACTCATGCTCTGGGAAGTGGGGGGAGTTCCTGCATCCACACAGACACTTGGGCTGCCACAAGAGGAGCAGCAAGGGTGTGCAGGCAAAAGACAGACAGGAGCTCAGCTTTAGCACTCACCAAACCATGGCTATAATTTGCTCTTTTCTACTCCTATCTCTGAGAACCTCTTTATTTATTCCTCTGATTCTCTTCCAGTGCACCATCAGCTGTGAATGCAGGTGGGTGTTAAATAAAATGAAGGATAGCAGGCTCCTGATGCATCCCAGCTCTCACTGGCATAATGCATTGCCTCTTCCTGCAGATTTGTGCAGCTACTTATCTGCCTGCTGTTTCTCATTACCTGTTATTTATACTGGCCAGCTTTCCATCCACACAACAAAGTTCACAGCCAAGCTAATCTGTATTCAGGTTCTCAAGGCAGATTTTCAGAGACATTTGGCTTCTCCAAAGCTCTGTGACTCCACGTGAACCCTGCTGGACATGGGACGTGGTCCTGTGATGAGACAGAGGCTGGTGGGCTCCTGTCTTTGTTGTAGGGGGTTGTGATCACATCTTGTACACTTATGCAATACTGGCCATAGATGTTTGGCCAAAGCAGAACAAGAAGGGAGCCTCTAAATGTCCCTAGGACAGAATCCAAAATATTTTCTAGCAAAACCAAACCTACACTCAGTCAAACTCCTGCCTAATGAAAGGTGTTATAGCTACCGAATAAATTAAAAGGAGCAACAAAATATCCTTGAAATAGCACCAAAAATAAGCCACTGAATATAAACACAAAAACTCCAAATGCAAAAGCAATTATTTATCATCTATGTCTTGCAGTATGAGTCTCACTCTAAATGAATGGTGCTGAGAGATTTCACATCATTGCAAAGCATCAGAGCTTTTCCCAAATACTGTAGGAAGTTAGTAATGTAGCCTTGCAAGGATGTTGAATTCAGACTGGCAAGGACTGAGAGAACTTCTCAAGGACTGCATGAGAAGCACACCACTGGCTAGAAACATAGGACACAAACTGCACACAGCTTTTTTCCCCCAAAGCCTTGTGAAGATCCAGTGATTTACCAGTTGACGGAGGTAGTCCTGAATTGTGCTGGGGTAGACAAGTACACTGATGGCAACCAACGTGTTGAGAGCAAAGTCAAAGATCTGGTAACAGAAGAAAGGGATGATCCAAGCTGCATGTTGCTAAAAAGGAAACAAATTAGAAACTTATCAGACACGTGTTAAAAGAGAGGCATGTATGTCTTTCTACAGGAATCTAAGGAATATTTGACATTATGCAGTATTAAATCAGCTAAAAGAAATATGACACTCAGCCAAAAGGGTTGTCCAAGGCAGTCTGGCTGCTGAACTGCAGCGATATGTGCGGTGCAACTCCCACAGCTCGTTACACCAGGACATTTAGAAACCACACGATACTTTTCCTTTCTAATTAACAGGATTCATGTTGGGACAAACCACAGGCTTGGGAGCTGAATGGGAAAAAATTCCCTTGATTTTGATAGGTACAAGATGCAGTTCTCTGAATTCACCACTTGCCCAGAGCTTACTCATATTTGAAACTGCAGGCAATCAACACAACTGGGCAGTCCTGCTGCCTGCAGCAGGGGGCCCTGGGGTACCACTGATCTAAGCAATCAGTTCTGCTGCCTCTTCAACCTCTTTTCTTTTCCCTCTCTCAATTTTCAGCTACACAAGTAAAGAAGCAACTGTTAGAAAGCAGTTTCTTAATTTTGTTTCTGTGGAGCTGTGTAGCTCAGTTTATTCCTGTCCTCACCAATGAGATGAGTTACCTTATACGCGCCATACGTAGCCATGGCACAGATCAGAATCATGAGGAGAGAAATCGCGGTGGCAATGCACATATCTGGAAAAGAGACACATCAGTGATTGCAGATAAAGTCAGAGCTTGCTTCAGTTGTTTTGCCATCTCCCTGGTGCAGAGCATCTCAAAGGGCAGGGTGGGAGATGGGTGGAGATCATCATGCAGACATTGCTGGAAGGAAACTCTGGCTTTTGTGGGGAACCTCCTAAATACAAGAAGCACAGACAGTGCTTTACCCTGTGCTTACACTACACTAACACTGTGCCAACCATTACAGCCTCTATAAGGTTATGGAGATGAATGGTCTCTTTTTTTAAGGATTTTCAAAAACCAGGAGCAGTTTTGACAAGACTATTTTACTGGTGGTGATCTGTAGTCAGACTGTGTCTGCTTTTCTGCACTACAGATTGTTTCTTCACCAACAGCTGCTGCATACCATTGCTCATATCTCTCTATACTGAAAAAGGAGTGAAACTGGCAGATAAAAGCATCTTACAGCAGAAATAACATCTTGAAAATTTTCATTTCAACCAAGAATACTACAGAGATATATTTATTAATGAAAATGTGTAACTGTCAGGAAAGGTAAAGCAGCGACAGAAGGAAAATATTCTTTAAAGTTTTGACTGGAGGAATTACAGGACTCCTATCTTTTTTCTTGTACTGCTGATCAGCTTTCAATTAACTTTCCATTAGATTTAAGAAATTCCTACACCACGAACAGTTGGAAGGAGATCCTGGGGGGAAAAAATTACATGTTTGTTCTTTTCATATGCACCTCCCCTAGATATCATTACAGACCACTGTCAGGAGATGAGAAGTGAATTTCTGAACCTGACTTTACAGTGAGTTTGGGAGTGGAATGGAACACTGTGCCTATTTTTCTCAGGTTAAGCCACTGCAAAGAGGATGGACATGGCTTTTGAGATCCCACCTCTGTTGGTATCTGAGGTACCTGCTGTGCATTTAAACTACCTGTCTTCATGAGGCACAAACACATGACAGCATTCAGGATATTCACTACCCTGACTTTGGAAGCATTCACAGTGTAAAGATTGCTTCATTTCATCACAGAGTTGCCATGACATCTAACTCCAGCACATGATGAGGAGCATCTCACAGCATGGAACAGGCCCTCAACCCCCTGGATGCATCAGAATCAGGTTCTGGGTAGATGCCCTGGAGCCTTCACCCGAGTCTCTGAAAGGTCCTGATCTGGTAGGTGTGGACAGGTCTCACCTGCCACCACCAGGAAGCAGTGCAGGCTCACCCAGGTCATGGCTGAAGAGGAAGGACAAGCACTAAGTCTTGTCTGTCATAATTTCCAGCCTACCACTATGATCCATCCACGTAGATGACAAAAGACCCAGTCCTTGATCCTCCTGTGCCTGAGGGAACACAAACTTTGCCTTAGATGACACTGATCCATATTTCTGCTGGCCCTTGATGCAGAGGGGAACCTGAGACTTGTGAAGCTGGTGGAAAAATGAGCAAGACTGCTGCTGGCAGGTGAGGACATCTCCAGAGGTGCTCATGTTCTCTGGCTCCTTGGGCACTGTACCTACCAACAGCAGGACTAAGGACTTCAGCACCCAGCTCTCTCCTTTTCCAGGACACTGCCTGTGCCCTGGGTTTCAGGACTCTTGCTACCTCTCTCTCACCCCCAAATTTTGTCCTTGTGATTGCATAGGGACTCAAATGCCACAGAAGAAGTCCTGTGGCAGGCTACTTCCTAATTTAATGGATTAAATTTGAGGGATAAACTGCTGTTTCCTGGCACTTGGAGGAGCATTCATGGAACCACTGTAGTCTGATGAGGCCCTGGAGCACAGATGTCCTTTCTCACAGTACAAATGCTTGGGTCTTTGTGTTATTGCCAGAATAAGCAGGTCTCCCCCAGGAGAGGGGCCTACACCCAGCAGTGAGTTTAGCTGCACTGGTACTCCCTGCTTCCTTCCAGTGGGTGCTACAAAACACCCTCGGGAGGCAGCTGGGCTCCCTGCTCATCATTCAGGAGGGGATGACATCTCAGTGAATCCCAAATTGCTCTTCAAAGGCACCTCCTTCTCCTCTTAGAATGTGTAGAGAATCCAGACAACCAGTGCAGGTGTTTGAGCTGCATTACCTTGATCAGTTTCTAGGTTTTTAGGAGCTGTAAAGGCTGTGCTGTGCCTGTTAGAAATTATCTGAATTCTGCCCTCAAGAGGAAGAACCTTCCACAAAATGTACCTCTACTAATAAAAGGTACTGTGGCCTGTTCAGACACTTCTGGTTGTGTGGCCATTTACTCTGGCTGCCTTCATACATGGTGTGAAACCAAAATTATTTTGAATAGACCAGGTACAATTGAGGTAGGTAATGAAAGAACAGCAGAGAAGTGAAAATGGCTGTTGTAGCCACTAACCTCAATTGAACTTCTTGTAAAAGAGGCTCTTGGATCAATACTTTTATTCTGACCATCAGTTTGGAGGTACTGCTTATGCATTTGTTCTTATCCCAACCACTTGCTTCCTGCATCCAGGGGAGGCTGCTGTCATTGTCATTTGCAGCAGATGCAGCAGTCACAGGTTCCACTCTGCTGGTGACTGTGGCAGTACTGGTTCAGAGCCAGAGCCCAGCAAACTGTGATGAACTTGACATTGAAGATCTGTCTGACACACTCACGCTCCCTGTGTCCAATGTCTTCCTAGCTGTGCTCCACTGTGCCAAGTCCTAGTTGGCTCAAGCTAGTTCTTTCTCATTTAAGGCTTCATTGGGTTTTTTGAGCTGTGTCAGCTTCAATTAATCAGAATGAAACTAGATATGCAGCACATTAAATGAGAAACTGACAGGGGTGTGTGATTTTTTTCCAGCCTGCTTTCTATGGCATTCATGGCTAGAAGGGCTGTACTTGGACTGCTGAAGGGGTTATCCAGCCTATTGCCCTAGGTGGATTTTGAGTTTTCTCCTTGGGTTTAAAGAAACTTGTAGTGACATCCTACTTTCCTGCCTCTTTGGAGAGAAGGTGCTGCTGTGGCTGGGCAGAGCTCCCATCATAGGGCGCTTGTGTGCACAGCAAACTGCAGCCAAAGCTCCCTCAAATCCACCTCAAAAGTATTTCCTTGCCTTCCCCTCTCCTCCTGCAGAGGAGGCTGATGGTGGGTGCTGCAGGGACAGGGAGGAGCAGCCAGCAAGGCCAGTCCCTCAGCCAGGACTTGTGTGTCGTGATGAAGGCCTCAAATCCTCATCACCTGCCCCAGCCCTGGAGTTAATTGCTGGCTCACAGCTTTGACAGCAGGGGCCAGAAAGCTGCTGATCAGCAGCCTGCAATCCTCAGGCAGTTTCTCCCACTCTCCCAGCCTTATTTATCCAACAGCCTCCTGACTGCCAGCTAAGGATTACTGCCTTGCTCTCTCCAGGCTGCTTGTGCAAGCTCGGTTCCACTGCTGCCAGCCACCGTGCAGCCTCCTGGGTCACAGCCTGCACAGCAGCAGCTTTTTCTCCCTGGGAAAGGAAGAGAAGGAAAGAGTATTCTGCACCTTTGAGCCCAGCACATTCACTCCAGAGCATAAAACTAGAGGTGGAGATGCTGCCCTGAATATCCTGTGCTGGCAGGGATCTGGTTTTTAGCCTCTGGCTATATCTGGGACTCGTACTACATGGGTGGTGTTGGTGGACTGGGGCAGGAATGTACCTACTCCACCACTTCCATCTATCCCCAGCAGAAGTTCCAAGCCTGCTATCTGTAGATTTCTTTGTTAAAATGTTTCTATTTGAATTAACATTTTTAAGTCCTGGATGCATGTCATATTCAGCAGAGTGACCATCACATTCCTCTCCCCTGCCCTGAGATGTCTGCTTGTCCTGCCTGCCCATTCCAGGGCAGGGACATGGGCAGATTTTGACCCAAGTTGCTGACACTGGGTCAAAGTTCCCCTCAGTTTCTGCAGGGCACACAGAGGATTTCAATCCTTCTTGTCATGTGGCCTGTGAAATATCACACACATCTCTGACATTGTGACAGCAGTAAATAAAACCAAGCAACACCCACTGCTGGTTTGGGCTGTTGACATATCAGGATGATGGTCAGAGTATCTGAAGAAGCTTAGCAGAAGGCTCAGACAAAACCCTCTGGGAAGTCAAAATGAAATAAAAAAATAGGGCTTTTCCATCTCCTGCTCAGAGATTATTAGTCTTTTAACAGCAGCAGTATTACATTGAGCAGCTCACACGTTTCTAATTTTCCCTAGTCCAGCTTCTAAATTCCCTCAGGAAATAATAAAAAGAAAGATGAGGCTAAATGGGCTCAGCTGAATATCCAGCACAGGAGAAGCCCAGCATTTTACCCAGCTCCCAGATGTACACACAAACTAGTACACACTAGTGTCCTCCAGTACCTCCACCTGCCACGTGGTTAAGTCTTGGTAGACTTTCTTCCCCCTTGCTTCCTTTTCTAGAATAGAAGGGAAAATAAATAGCCTAGAGCTTTTTTTAAGTGTTCAGAAAAAACCTTTCTCTGCATAATCAAACAGGCATTTTGGAGCCTCTGGTAATGCCCTTGAAACCACACTAAATCCTGGAATTAGAACCAATGTTGCACTGGTATTTTCAAGCAGTTTGCAGGAGACTGGCTGTGGCTCTGCAGGTGGCAGGAATTTTTCCCACTGCTGGAACAGAAAATTGAAAATTCTCCATAGACCAGGCACAGCTAGAAATAAATCTGAATACTAATACTGAGGGAATCCTGGTTTCTTGGAAGTAAAGGGAAACCTGTCATTAACTTCATTTGACTGCTGTGACTAAACTGGTAAGTTTTTTTCCAGATGATGTTTTCAGAGGGATTCCCTTAGAGGAGAAAGAGAGTGACAGATTTTACGTGTAAACCCTGTGTCTGCAATTTTTGTTGTTTGTTATAGATAGGAGCATCAATAATAATGAGAATAATGGATATTAGTGTTCACATCACTATTATATGTCAACAGAAGCACATAGACAGCAACTTTGAGACCTTCTTTAGCATAAAAAATTATGTATCTTCCTGTATTTCATACACATGGTTTCAGTGTATGCAGCTAACCTGAATATTTCTAAAAAAAAAGACAAATAAAAGTAAGAAAAGAGAAGAGCATGTGGAAGTGTTTCTGATGATTTATCTCATAATAAAATATTTCATTGTATTTGAACAAATACAGTCATGCTTAAAGAAAAGAAGATAGAAATTATCTCCTGCCAGCTATTTCCAGTAACTGTAAAAGTCAGTAGCTTGATTCAACTGCCTTTACTCAGTAAGGCACCAAACCAGAGGGAGTCAAAGAATAAAAGGAGACATTAATTCAAATGTTCATTCCTAACTTAACTGCCTGTGAAATGTTCCCTTTACCAAATGGAAATGAGGTCGATTGGCCCATAAGCCATCCTTTCACAGTCTTGCAGGGTTCACTTCAGAAGGCTTGATAAAAATATATAGAAAATACAATTTTCAAGTGTAGATGGAAATCCCCAATGCACTTGATCTGACAGCTATTGCATTACAAAACAGAATTACAATTTTAAAGCCTTGGGCACTGGCAGGCCTCTGATGTCGGCTATATAAAACCACACTGACAGACAGTCATTACCAAGGTTAATCTCTGAGAATTAGGACAAGGCAGTCAGTTTTAATATGTCAGAATCAGCTAGGAGCCCATCTGTATCCACTATGGTCCTTACTTTCTTAAATCCAGTTATGTAAAAAGATTTTTAGTCAGAAGTTGTAGGTGGTTTTTCAATGAAGACACAATAAAATAGCAATCACCCCTTATCATTAATTCAATGCAGACCCTCAAGGCATATTTGCATTGAAGACCTTGTGAAAATAAGCATCCCTTAAATGATACCCAGCATCTCTGACAGAACAAAGGGCAATTATTTTTCTTATGTGTGGGGCTGTTGTTTCTCCTATGGATATTTTTATTGACTTCAGTGGGAATGAGAAAAGGATTTAAAGCCTTTACCTGTGGATGGGAGGGATTCTGGGCAGAAAGACACCAGTGAGATTAGTAACAGACCTAGTTTCAGACTACTATCAGAACTGTTGAATGTAATTAACCATCTTGTGAGAAGAAATGAAAATAAACACACATTTTTATCAAAATCACATTGAGGGAAAACTTTACCAGATATGAATTAAACAGTTAAATCAACAAACATCACCAAATAATTTGGAAAAATTATGGAACAAGGAAACATTTGCAGAGGACAGGAGGTTTTGTAGGAGTCATAAATGGCCTAGCTTACCCTCCTCTGAAACTGTGTTGAAGATTTTCTGTGATGCCTTCCAGGAAGAGAAGGAATTGCTCTGTGTTACTGCTAATATGCCTGTGACCATACATTGCTATTTCTACTTGCATCTATTTGAGCAGGTTTGTGCAAGTCATGCCACATGCACACAGGGAGCAGGAATCCATCCAGCATGAATGAACACTCTCAGCTGTATGAACAGCAGTGTGGGTTCCTGGGCATGTGCAGGCACTCTGGGACGTGGTGCTGGGAGGTGCAGAGACTCCATCTCTCCCTCTGTCCTGCAAAATTCCCCTGGGGCTTTCAGCATCGTGCTCAGGGATACATCTCCCTGTCAAGGGCTGGCTCTGCCCCTGCCAAGCCAGGACACAGCAGAGCAGATGAATTGATTACTAATAGGTAGGTGGCAGATAAGGTTACTACTAGGAAACAAGTCTGAACTGTGCCATGACACCTTTCACAATAAAAATGTAAGGCACAAAGGTGAAGCAATAATTAAAAGGACAGTAATTATTGAAATGATAGGAGAGTTATATAAATTCTGGAGCATAGTAATTGGGGAGTTTGTACTTACTGGCATCATCCATAAATTCAAATTCACCCCCTAATTCAGCACTGGTCAGGTGGTACTGGTCAGGATCAGTCAGGGCACTCAGCAGAATCAGCAAGACCACCGAATTTATAATCTACAGAGAGGAAAAAGGGAAAAGGGTCAGTCTGTGAAAGTAATTCATGAAAAACCTCTGGGCAGCACATACCCACCATGTTTCACACCAACTCTGATAGAGACTGTTTTCCAACTGCACAGCTGTAGTATTTAATTAACACTTAATTTCTCTAAATTGGTGTAAACAGGACTTACTTCTTCCCTAAGTGGCAGCATGAAAATTAAACAAAATGTAGATTACCTCCTTTCATTCTGACTGTATTCCACACCAGAAAACTTACTGCTGCTCTTTCAGACTATAAATGTCAGCACATCCACCAGCCATTCTGAGATTATTACAAATGGATGCTGTAATCAAGGACTATCAGCATGGCAGAACTAGAACTGGGGACAGACCCTGTGAAACTGCTAGGTGATCAAAGAGGAGCTCAATTGCTGGAAAAGCAATTGCTGTGTTTAACAGGCCATGAGTGAGGAGCTGGTTCATGTGAACTGCTGAATGAGGAGGCTGGGGCAGGTGGGGGGGTTTAGGAGAAGGTGGCAATGTGAGCCCTGTGTCAGATGCACATATTCCTGTGTCATATGGAACAGAGGGACATTCACATCCAGCAAGGCCTTGGCTATGAAGTGCAGTAAGTGAATGAAATGCCAAGAATACAGCATCAAGTGATTCAGTAGAAGCGGATTGTCAAGCATCAGCCGTGAGCGGATCGGAGAGGTAGCCAAGAGCTGTATTTTAAAACAAATCTGAGCAAAATGCTCCTATCACTTTGAAGTGAAGAGGGCTAATTGCAGAAAAGAAGATTGCTCAGCATGAAATAATGCAGTCAGGCTAAAAGTTTATTCTACAGAACTAGGAAGATAACTGGTGAAGAAGAAAATGGAAAGAAGAAAGCTGAGAACAGTACGCTTGGAAAGATGGATTTTATTGCTTTGGTTCTCACTTCAAAGTCATCCTAATCTGACCACAGGTTACTAACAGCAACAAGAAAGTGTAGAAACACAGGTTATTTCAAGACATAACAGGCTAGAGAATTTCTCAGGTAAGATAAATGCTTTTTGATAGGTAAATTCCATCAAGTCCAGCTGATACAGATCTGTTAGCAATTTCTGAAAACTGCTGAGAATAGATTGAGTTCACAAGACAAGGAAAGATCAAGCACAGTTTATGCATTTTCAAAGCAGGAAAGTCATGTACTTCTAGCTAGACTGTGAGATTTAAGAACAAAATAAGAACAGATAATCAAGCAGTCTCCCCATTAACACTTCCAATTGCATGCTCACAAGTAACAATCACCATGGGCTTGTCAAGGACAAACTGTAAGTAATTTATTTTCCTTCTCTGACAGATTAAGAAGCCTTATAGACAGGGCAGAAGCAGTAGATACCACCTCTGCATCGTAGCACACCTTATGACATTATGAGAGTCTGATAAATGAGCAAGGAAAACCTGGTTTGGTTGAATGTGCAGGAAGGTGGGTGCACTGCCAGCTGGACAGCTGCACTGAAAGAACAGCTGCCACAGCTTTCAGGATTCACAGCCAGCACAGAAATATATTCATTAGGGTTCTCTGGTATCATTGGAGACCTGTTATTTCAAGTCACTTGTAACTTCTACCTTTCTCCAGTTTGCAGACAATGCCAAGTTGTGAGCACTTTGAGAGATAAGATTGAAATGATTTTGACCAACTAGAGCAGAATTCAGACAACAGAGGACAATTCAGCCCCAAAAAGCTTAGAGAATCACGTTTGTGAAGAACTGTCAGAAGAACATGAGGCAAAGAGCAGGTGACAACTGCTCAGAAAGGAGTCTGGGTATGACACTGAATTAACTGAACACGACTCAGTGGAATCCCATGAGCTCATCTTTGTGGCTACATGGGGTGGGCAGGCTGCAGAAACCTGGGTATTAGATGCACAAACTATCCTATCACTTGCCCTCCATGGGCCTCCACTGAAAGTCCCTCTAAAATGTACAAGGAAAAGCCCTGGGGAGGATCCTGTATCAGAACAGAGGACAGTCAGACATCTGTAATGTAGGACAGACAGGGAAAAAACTGGGGTTGCTTAGCAAGGAAAAGGTAGCAGGACCTTCTCTCAAGTCTTTATGAGCAGAAAAGCAGGGGAAAATAACAAGGCAACAGACCTTCCTCCAGATCCACTGGGTAAACAAATCTGAATTATCACAAAAGACAATTTAAGTTAGACAGCATGCTGAACAATAAGAAAAGAAGCAGTTGGAGATTGTCTGGAGGGGGTTAGAGATCATCATTACTGCATTTTTACACAAAACAGTCAAATAGCTTTGTGTTGGGAATGCTGTAGCATGATCTTGGCTTTCTCTTGGTTTTGAAGACATCTGATGACTGTCAAAATTCAAAATTACATTCCATATATCTTACTGGGTTTTAACATTAGGTGTAACTCTGTATCACAATCTAGTTCTTGTTTTACACTCCTTTATGGAAAGCTAGGAGACATAAGCCAGTAATAAATATGTTACCTAAGAAGGGTACTCAGAATAACCAAGCAATCAGAAACCATAAATGCATAGAGTGTTGCTATTTTAAAGACATATTTTTGGGAACAGATATAGCCAGGAAAATTCATAAAATACTGACCTATGCACTCTACTTTCTCCTTATGGATATGTCCTGATTCAGATTATGTGATTGTCAGCATTGCCTTAAATTCTGTATAAGACATAGATTGTGTTTGCCTGATCTGAAGTCTGCTGCAGTCAGTAGGAATCTCTCTAATGCTCTTTAGTGCATCACTCTTCTGTTCTACCAGTTTGTTCTCTTGAGATCCTCACAATCATCTGAGCCCTCTCCAGCTGTGCTGTCAGCAGTGCAAGTGAAATACACCATGTGTTTGTTTGCACCCTCTTTCCCCAAAAATGTGTGCACAGTTGGGTGTGTTGTGTTCATTGGGGTTTTCCCTTCGTTTTGAAAGTGATGTGACTGTTAAATTTTGAAAAGTGCTTTAATGCATAAAATTCAGTGTGCCTGAAAACTTACTGATGTAATGTTTTCCAAGGACACACAATCAAGGACAAGAGCATAAAAAATTATTCCCTGTTGGTATATGCAGTTGGTATGAGAGCTGAAATTGCCATTCTAGGAAAAGCAGAAGAGATTCCTGTGCTCTTTTGATAGGGCCAAAATTTCCTTCAAGATGTTTTCTATTTCTTCAGCAACAAATAGTGTAACAACCAATTAGCAATGCTTTGAAAGCATTTTAATTATGCAAAGTTTCAGGAAGCCACTAAACCCTACCCCTTTCCCAGTGAGACACACTGTCCTCCTTTCGCAGATGGAGAAACTGAGACATGCCCATGGCCATACAGCAGTGGGGTTGTAGCAGGATGCTCTCCCTGGAATGGGGTGAAATAACTCAAACAGTGTCCTGTTTGCAAAGCTTCCAGTGGTAAATGAAGAAGGGGGATTCATGCTGCCTTTGGTGTTGAATGATGCTGAAGCCAAGTCTGACTCAATCCCAAAGTTCAACATTCTGATAGTGAGATGAAAATGTGGCAGACCTGATAAAATACACAGATAAAGGAACAAACAGGGGACACCACTGATAATTTATCTCAAGCTGTTGAGCTGACACAGCTTGCCTGGAGATGCAATTGCTGACAGTCAATCACCCAGCCTCAAATTTGAACAGCAGGGTCTTCTACCATACCCCTTCTTGGAGTGCATGTGTGGAGACTTCTCCTTTGAGTGGGGATACCTTCAAGGTTACCTCTCAAGGCTGAGTGAAAGAAATTGGCCCATGGTCATTGATATGGGTAACATCAATGGTTAATAATAATTAAATATCAACTAATGATTTTTTTCTAACTTTAACACAATTGCTTCAATATCTCTTATTCTAATATGGAAATTAAATAATTATTTTTAAAATATCCTGAAATCTTACTTCTCCAGCAGCCAGATGGAATACATCTACTTTTTAATCAATGAAGGGGAGGAAAATAACTGCTTTATAAAGACCACAGAGTGTATGAACCTAAGGGGAAAGAGGGACTATTAAGGAAGAGAAATCCAGATATTGGAACAGTATCTGGATTTCCTGCTGTGGGCTTACAAAACATAATTTCAGATTTGAGTAGAAGATACTTCAAACAGCAACAGCTGTGTGAGGGAGGGTGCATGCAGGCATGAGCAAGAGAGGCAGCAGGTGAGGAGACTGGCACTGGCACCCCTGGGCACTGGTGCTGCCTCCACCTGCACTGTGATAAGGAACCAGCTGCCCATGCAGACTGTGAGGCAGTGCTGCTGGAGAGAATGCCCAGGGCTCAGGAGGCAACCTCGTGTCTTCCACAGGCAGCATCCAGCAATAAGAAACTATATAATGCACTTAAATTTCAGACTTCTACTGCCAGTAAGTCGCCTTTTTTCCATGTCATTTGTTCCAGAGGTCAGCAGTGAACTGTGGTGACCCATGGGGATAAAATGCAGGGCAGAGGTGTCAGAAAACACTGCAGCAACAGGTGATCAGAAAACAAATATCTCTATAATTTCAGACCTTTTGTACAAGTGCAGCTGTATGGTTATCTATCCCAGCTTATCTAAATAAAATTAGTTCCAGTAGCTCCTGAGAGCATGCCATGAACACCGATCTACTGATGATCCCTAACTCCAGCAGACAGAGAAATGCTTTTGCCAGCAACTTACATAAATGTCTGTAAACACTTGAAATGATTCCCAGCAGTTGCAATGGCTTCATTTTTCCATGTCTTTCTCCAGCTTACAGTCAAGAGTCAAAATAAAATAGCTCCCATAAAGGAGTTTAGAAGAGGAAATATTACGCTCACTTTAAATCAATATACTGCATTAAAACACAGTGATGTTTCCACTGAAGTCTCCAGGGTCCCCTCTACAAATATTCTACTACAGTTCTCCCAGGCCTTTCTAATGCAGTGAAGAGAGATACCTACATTTACAGGAAAAAAGAAGAGGCTCCCCCTCCAGCTTTATTTCTATTGAGGGTTCAATTTATAATTGAATCCATGCATGTAGCAATCTGAGTGTTATGTGTGGTGAAAGATATTCATACAGTTTTAATTCTGTGTTTTCAGCCTCACTGAACTCAAGAGAGATCCACTTAAGCACCCTCCTTAAATTTCAGCATTGGTGGAGAACAAACTCCCTGCCTGTGCCCCTTTGTACAGTTCCAGAGGTGGTGTCATGACTCTGTGAAGCTCAGAAATGTGTATGAACTGGCACACAGAGCTCTAGCATATTTTTAATATCCCACAAAAGTGGCATGGTTTAGTCTGTTGTCCTCTACAGAGATATTATTGAAGCAAATCGCCAAGGACATTAATTTTACAAGTAAGAAATCCTAAATGTTTTTAGTAAAACTTAAGATAATCTGAAGCAGAACCCATGTACTCTCTCCTCTGTCTCCAAAAAACTCAAGGCAATTTTATGAGTCTAGGTAGCTGTTCTCTACAGAAACAATAGAAACAAAACACCAGTCTCAAACTACTTCTGCTCCTTGTAAGTAAACAGAAGAGTATTTTCTAGCACTTGGATATTTGAAGTCATTATCACTATCAGAAAAAGTAAGAATGTATGGAAAATGTCTATTTTAGTATCTCAATGTCTAATTCTCCCCATCTACCTTTGCCTTCTCACTAGGCATGTTCTTTGCATTTTTTCTTCAGTTTTTCATTAGACAAAGAAGATATTAATAGAAGCAAGAACACTTTTGTTCATCAAAAGGGCAAAAGAACTCTATGAAGGAAAAAAAATCAGGTTCAGGATTTAACTCAATAGCTCAGGGTGGATTTGCACTATCTGGAGTGACCTTCCCAAACTTCTCTGTAAGTGCAGATAATTAATTAAGGTTTATTGCCCCATACAGGAAGATTTTTCTATCTGTTCTCTGCCTTCCTCTGTTGGGCAAATTTTGTGTTTGTTAGTGTTCATTGGGGGCTTTTTCTGAATTCTGACTAAAGAAGAAACAAGGAGGCAATTTTATCAATAAAGGTTTCAAGCTGAGTGCTGTGAAGAGCAGGCAAACAGCACATGAAAAAAACAAGCAACAAGATGTCCCCTCTGTGTACCCAAGTTTCTTGACAAGTCTTACAGCAACTGTTCAATCATTTTCCCTCTCAGGGCACAGGAGCTACATCTGAGCACACCACAGCCTCTGGCTTGAACTCCAGGGGTGGAGGAGCAGGAGAACCTGCCTGTCAGAGTAGACACCTCTCTCTTTTTTCTGCTGTGCAAGTCTTCTGCCTCATGCTAACGAAAGTGTTTCAGCTTTCCAGTGCTTGGGGACAAGCTGCAGCTGTGCTAGTGATGCACAGTTTAATGAGTGGGCCAAGGTAGAAAACCCAGACACACTCAATTATCTTTTCATCCAATGAAACAAAACAGCCTGGAGGGAAATAAATGGAAAGAGGGACACTTGAACTCGGGTTAAAAGGGAATCCTTCGCTCCTCTGACCAGTGAAACTCTTTATCAGGCATTATAACTGAAGCCAAAAGGTTGAAGGAATACAGAAGAGGATGAGCTATTTATTCAGGAAATGCAAGTGTTTAGTTATATCACAAAAGATCTTAAAAACAAAATACAAGCCTTCCTGCTTCAGGTGATTACCCAACCTTAAAATTATAGGAGAAAAAAGAAAATGTTGTCCCTGCACAAGTTGTCCTTTCTGCCTGCGTGGTTGCTCAAAGCGTGGTTCTGGCTGCTATCTGAAATACTGCACTGGAATAGGGAGAGCATTAGTCAGGTCAGAAGTAGCAATTGGGTTTTTATATCCTTTAATTTGGAGAAGAGAGGGTAGAGTCTGCAATTCTTGTCACTATTTTTCCATGCTACTCATGAGAAGTCAAAGAATCATCCAGGCAGGCTCAGACTAGCATATTACAAAGAGCTT
>VZRX01020690.1:42421-53011 GCA_013398075.1 Notiomystis cincta
TTGTTAGTGTTCATTGGGGGCTTTTTCTGAATTCTGACTAAAGAAGAAACAAGGAGGCAATTTTATCAATAAAGGTTTCAAGCTGAGTGCTGTGAAGAGCAGGCAAACAGCACATGAAAAAAACAAGCAACAAGATGTCCCCTCTGTGTACCCAAGTTTCTTGACAAGTCTTACAGCAACTGTTCAATCATTTTCCCTCTCAGGGCACAGGAGCTACATCTGAGCACACCACAGCCTCTGGCTTGAACTCCAGGGGTGGAGGAGCAGGAGAACCTGCCTGTCAGAGTAGACACCTCTCTCTTTTTTCTGCTGTGCAAGTCTTCTGCCTCATGCTAACGAAAGTGTTTCAGCTTTCCAGTGCTTGGGGACAAGCTGCAGCTGTGCTAGTGATGCACAGTTTAATGAGTGGGCCAAGGTAGAAAACCCAGACACACTCAATTATCTTTTCATCCAATGAAACAAAACAGCCTGGAGGGAAATAAATGGAAAGAGGGACACTTGAACTCGGGTTAAAAGGGAATCCTTCGCTCCTCTGACCAGTGAAACTCTTTATCAGGCATTATAACTGAAGCCAAAAGGTTGAAGGAATACAGAAGAGGATGAGCTATTTATTCAGGAAATGCAAGTGTTTAGTTATATCACAAAAGATCTTAAAAACAAAATACAAGCCTTCCTGCTTCAGGTGATTACCCAACCTTAAAATTATAGGAGAAAAAAGAAAATGTTGTCCCTGCACAAGTTGTCCTTTCTGCCTGCGTGGTTGCTCAAAGCGTGGTTCTGGCTGCTATCTGAAATACTGCACTGGAATAGGGAGAGCATTAGTCAGGTCAGAAGTAGCAATTGGGTTTTTATATCCTTTAATTTGGAGAAGAGAGGGTAGAGTCTGCAATTCTTGTCACTATTTTTCCATGCTACTCATGAGAAGTCAAAGAATCATCCAGGCAGGCTCAGACTAGCATATTACAAAGAGCTTATAATAGAAAGCTGCATAAAATATTTCAATCAGACTTTATACACAATTTCAGCTTTGATTGCTATGACACTAAACGCTGAACTTTAAAGACTATGCTGATTAAATTGATATAGGAAGTCCAGAATAATTTACCAGCACTCTTCTATACAAATGACTCAACTACTGCTTACTGCCAGCCTTTTAACAGGCTTAAAATCCAAACCACAAGAGGTCTGTTATTACTGAAATATGATAATGATTAAATTTATTTAAAAAAAAGATGGACAGATTGTGAAATATGCACATGAGAGGTTTCTGCCTCCCTAGAAATAGAGTTTAATTTGTTACATACTTGTGAGAGACTGAAGTGTTATAGTTCATGGCTTAAACATAGTTATGAAGGACTCTCTTAAACATTGTTATGAAGGACTTTTTGCACATTCTGGCAAAACTGTATAAAGAAGCTGCAACCACCAAAGCCCCCTCCTCTCTGAAGATGCCTCCTGAGGGGAAGTGTGAGTTAAGCTGCCTAAGGGAACTTGAGATAAGATAAAGTGACACTATTGTTCAATCATCTCAGGTCTAGGGAGAAGGAAATGAGGCTGAGGGAGAAGAATGCATCCACAAGAAAGCCAACCCCAGCAGCTGTCCTGAAAATCAGCTCAGGCTTGGTCTGGGGTGGGGGATGCCATTGTCCAGACTTCTCTTCTGAGGCCAGGTTTGCAGACTGCCCCCAGGCAAGAGGGAGGAGGAGAGTTTGGGTGTGTGGCTTTCCCTCAGGTCAGACACAGAGAACACCCATCCTCCCTCACACTGACCAGCCCAGAGATGAAACCTGCACGCCCACAGGCCACATCCTTGGGATATTTACATGAGAGGCAGTGGAGGGGGTGTCATAATCCATCAAAGACCCCCAAACCCCTCCAGACTCACTCCTGAGGCCTTGCACCAGAGCACTGCAGGTGATGCAAAGTGGTGTGACTGCTCCGAGTCTGCTGCAAGAGACTGTGTCAAACTTGTTCCCTGCAGGGGAGGGACCTGGGCATTCCCACCTGGCCCAAATGTGTATTAATCCATGGAACTCTGTGTTTTGCAGGACCCTTACTACCAAGAAGACCAGGATTAATGGGAAGCCATCAGGATCCATGGAGTGGTGATATTTTCTACTTAATCTGTCTCTCCCCCCTCCTCTTTTCTATTTCTTTCTATCTCTTTCTACCTCCCATTGCTGTTAAATAAAATCAATACTACTGACTTTGGCATATGACCTTGTTTGCACCTTAATTTGGTCATATCTCTTTCATAATTTTAATAACTGGATCATAACATTATTTAATCTTAGTCCTTTCCTGGTTTAAGGAAAGAAGCTATTTGTATACAAATTTAGCTATTTGTATACAAATTTATCAGTGGAGTCTTTGTTACTTTTCCATTTTATTTAATGAATGTCTAACCTGTATCTAAGGAAAGTCCTGAAAATGATTGCTGAGGTCTTCTGCCCAGCAAGACCTCTAGGGAAATATTTATGAGGAAATACAATCACATATTCAAATTGTCTCATTGCCAGATCAATTCACAATTTCTCCTAAAGGTCATCTTGGTTCAGGATGCAACGGAGAACTAGCAAAAGAAAAAGGATTGTTCAAGTGGCCAGCTGGGATTTGTTTGGTTTCTGCATTTGTCCTTGACTTCCAAAAATGCATGTTTGAGCCTTGCAGGTGACTGTGACAGCTTGAGGGCAGACCTGCTAAAGTGTGACCGTGACGTGAGTTGTGGCAGCTCCCACAGATCCAGAGTTTTGTGTGGACTTGTGGCAGAGGATGGGCCAGGCACCACCAGTGTAGCTGATTGCCTGGGCTGCCCTGGCCAGCACACAGCGTGTCCTACCCACAGCACTGTCCCTGCTCAGAGCCCCCCCAGCCTCTCTGGACACGTGCCACTGCTCTGGTGACAGGGCTGTGCTCTGGTGACAGGGCTGTGCTCTGGTTTGGAGAGCAAACCACCTAAGCAAAACCAACACCAGACACACCAAATCATCGCTCCATTATCCTCATGTAGCCACCACAGGCAATACCCACACAAGTGATGCACCCTGGAAGCACTCTGCAGCCCGAGGCAGGGATTTAGTTATGCAAGGAAGAAGGGGAAGGGCGGTGCAGCACAGATAATCACAGAAATAGTAAAGAACGCCATCACGTGTATCCTGTCTGCCCGGCCACAGCTGCTTCACTGTTGGGAAACGCATCTCTCCAAGGTGAAAATCTCCCACAAACCTGCGTTTCTGCCAAGAGCATTTGTCTTGTCTGTTTTAAGTTTAATATATCTCAGGATAGAACAAGACCTTGCTCAGCACATGCCAGGAACAAAATGAAAAGCAGTCAGAGCACTCTCCAAGCCCCTTTCAGGGCTGAGCAGCAGGGTGACAGTGGTTAGAGCTCACTGCAGACACCTGGAACAGAGCTGACCCCCAGGAGCAGCCTGCAGGGCTCAAGTCCCTGTTAATTCTTCAGTGGTGCCTCCCTGGCAATTCCCCTCACTTCGACCAGGAGCACTCTCCCACACCTTCAGGCACAAGTGTAGATTTTTGCTTCTTATTCTGCTCTTTGGAGCTCTGGGGCTTTAAACCTCCAGCCCTGCATTGCCCCGCACATTTTCAAGCCTTGGCCACTTTAAACTTCCAGAGTTCCACAGCCAAAGCATAATCCTCACAATAAAACAAGAGAAAAAGAAAGCAATCAAGGAAATTAATTCCTGGCTATTTTGCAACATCCGTTCCATATGTCCAAGAATATATAAGACTAATTGCATTTTCACTGACGTCAGTCTAATCAACGATCAGTTTAGGAAGCTTAATGTGTTCTCCTCTGGCTCACTCAGAGATACATATTAACCTTCAACAGAACTTCCAAACACATTTCACTTGATTAATGTAATACCTCTTCTCCTTTCTATAAATATATTCATGATTTTTTGTATAAAAACCCAAATGCAATTATAGCATACTGAACTCTTAATGGGATTCTTTCCTTCAACAAGCATTTATGTAAACTTTGCTCCTCTTACAACCAACCATCTGTTTTCTCACTGGAGGGAATTTATTATCCATTTGAAGGCCTTAATAAGAAAAAAAGCGGATTTTACAAAGGTTTGCAATTTCTGAGCTGATAGTTGTATTGATTAGATGAGACGACTGTGTCATTATCAAGACAACTGATGCAGATTATCAGCTGTCATTGCAATGATTACACACTATGAAATAGCCTACTGTGGTATTTGGGGATATATGAAAAACTGACTATGTTAGGGGATTAAAGACATTTTCATAAATCTTTGTGTTGTGTCACAGACTAATAAACAGTTCAGTAAGTGCAAGGATGCCCAAAAGACACTTAGGAGAAATTTTATCCTTCCAATTATTTAAAAGGTTTGTGCAAGAAAAAAACATTTAAAATAAATGTTTTAATGTCACACTGATAGATGACAGAGTCTGGGACAGACTAACAAAATGCTGCTTCTGCTTCTCTCTGCAGCACAGGAAACAGGTAACTTGGGATATGGTGTAACAGTGAACCCATCCTTTGTTCAGATAGCCTTTCTGTGCTGTTCAGGGATGGATTCTGTCACACACAGGTGAGTGATTAGGCTCTTTGCAAGAAATCTTATTGATTGTGCCATTTAAATTCCTCCCATATGTTCCTTTATTTTGTAATTCAACTGAAGAGGGCCTGAAGGAAGCATGGATTGGAGAAAGGATATGGGACAAGGTCCTGAACTGCAGAAATCAACCTGGGCTTGTGCATAGCAGGGAAAGAGTTCTTTAAGGAGCTCTCCTGACGCCATCCTTGAAGCTATTAATTGTTATATTATTTAACAAGGTATCTCTCGAGAAGTTACAATCAGAACGTGGTTATTGAGAAGGTCCTTCAGCCACGATCATTTTGTTCATGCTACTGATCATTATTGGTCTCTTTTCTTTGCTATGACACACCTAAAATGCATTCATGTGCTTTCAGTTTATTAAGAAAATACCATACAGGGCCTGAACAGATATTTGTGTGCAGAAGTAATTTTTTCCCCCGGTCTTGAAGATAAGGAAATAGATGGGATCCAGTCCAAGAGCTTATACCCTGAACCTTCTCTGACTCCAGTCTCAGCTGGATATTCAACATGTACATCAATCATCAGGGAAGCCTTTAAAAGTAAGATTCATATTTTCCTTTATTCATAATGAATTCCAAGTTTTCTCTCCACTCTCCTCATTAGCAATCATGTACATAGGAAGAGTCTAATGAGTTACTTGGGGATATTACTGCCTTTTTTCCATGATTTTGTCTTTCATCTTATGAAGTACAGACAATAGAAAAACTAATAATCATTTTACAGATATGGCACTTGGGACATAAATATTTAATCAACTCAGCCATTTCTATTAGAAGAGTTGGGAATCTCAAGTAATTTCACATTATGACATCTTCACTTGCTAGTGGAGAAATTTCACGTTGCTGGCACTACATCTCCTACCAAGGGATGGGAATTAGGATGTCATTGGCACCATTCCAGCTCTTTTTCCTGAATATACAGCCCAGGTCTGGGCCATGGAGGGGCAAACACGTGGTGAATCCACAGGAGGCCCCATTCTGCAAGAATTCTTTCCCCAGTGCCAGCAGTACTGGGCTGTCACTGGAGGTGGCAGAGGTGCCTGCAGGATAATCTGACCCAACCCCAGCTGTATCACACTGGCACAACATGGGAAGTGACATCCCTGGATGATATGAAGGAACTGAGCCTTCAGTGAGCTGGATACTATGACCCTTCATACAGACATAAAATTGAAAATCCTTTATTCTTAGCCCACTTCATTCCATATAAAAAAAAAAAAACAAGCTGATTTTCTAAGTAAAACACAAGGCCTCATTTGTATTCATGAAAATTCCCACAACCTGGCACTGAAATAACACAACAGGCTTTCTAATTGTGCAATTTTGCCCTTTTCACAACTTTAGGATTTTTTCAGTTTTCAAAATCTCCTGATTCTCACAGGTTTGAAAATAATCTTCTTAGAATTTCTTTGTTTTCCCTAAAAGGGCTTTTACACCCTGTTCAAGGGACCCTGAGTTACCAGTGTTTCCTGATGTGAGTGGTCTCAGACAGCATAAAGGTTGCAGGAGTGGGGACAGAGCAGCTTGGAAGGATCCAGTGTAGGGATATTTTGTTTACATGAGCAGTCACTCCTGATCTCTACCCCCTGCCAAGTAAGCCAAGATTACTGAAATCTTCTAACTGGTATTTAAGCACATTGCCATACATGCTGTTCTGCATGAGGCTTGAAAAATACCAGGACATAAATGTGGCCAAGTCACAAAATATCTATCTTCATTCTCCTTTTGGCATCAGATCAAGTGTTCTCTACCAATTTTGTCAGGGTGTTCAACCTTAAATCAGTGAGATCATAGCACACTGTGTGTGCTTTTCTTTTGCTTTACAATATAAGCCTACTACCACTACATTTTTTCACCATTAGGATTCAATCTTTTTATTTAAAAAAGGACTGGGACAGAGATAGATATTAGACATGCTTTCAACAGTCTATTCAGTAAAATGCAGAGCTGAAATGTCACAACTAGCAATTCATGCTGAGCTTCCCACAAATAGCAGCTCAAACATTTACCCTACCCTGGCTAAAACCTTCGGCTTGCTCTATTTATGTTCTTACCACATATCCTCCAGTGAGAGCCACACAACTCGATAACTTGTGGTTATAAAAGGTTCTCAGCCTCCCATTAGTTTTTATTTTTAGCCCCTCGCTGTCGGGGCCTCAGGGAGTGCAGAGGGAGGGCAGTGGCTCCTGGGGTTCCCGGCGGCTCTGGGGCCACGGGAGGAGCACACAGGTGGCAGGAGGCACTGGGCACACAGAGCTCAAAAGTAAAGGCTCCTGCTTTTATTGCTTACTTTTCTTAAACTGATACCTTGAAATTTCATCTTCTCCCCACCAAAGTCACTCGGAATTCCTGTTATCCCAGACGGTGTCAGTGGCTCCTCAGCGAGTGCAGAAACCCAACTGCCACTGCCAGGAGAGTGGAAAATCCTGCCCTGACACCGTGAGCACGACGTCTGATGTTGTTCCTCCTTTGTGTTTCAGACGAGGAAAGCGGAGCCCGTTTCCTCAGGAAGAGGACACGCTGTGTTTAAAAATGCTGTCGCTGACAGGGGTGTTGTTATTCTGACTCACCAGCACTCACTGGATCATTGGAAGCAGAAATGCCAGCTCTCCCCTGGACTCCAGCACCCGCGGGAGATCAGAACTGAAGCTGGCTCATTTCAGCACTGTCACTGCCCTCGACAGCACAGTGACAAAATTAAGCTGTTGGAAGTAACTTTCTAAATTCACCTGGTTTTGTGTTTTTTGGGGTTTTTTTTTATACAACACTTGTGAGACTTTTGTGCCCAAAGAATGTTTCTGTGTTGCTATTGTGATCTCTGATTTCACCTTATAACATAAAGAAGTGTACAGTCCATCTACAAGTCATCTCATAAAACCCCAAAAATTAATAACCAGCCAAACCAAACTGGTCCTCAGCTTTGAAATAAATATTAACCCCCAGCCAGCCATATTACTGCCAATTTAATCCTCAGCTTCATGTTTGCATTTAACATTGCAGTTAAGCTTTTCTCCCCAAGGCAGCCCTGAAGTGCGGGCTATTCTGCAACTCTATTAGATGTTTTTTTCAGGAAATTTCCCCTGGCTGCTCCAACCTTTACAAGTTACTTTTTACACTGAAGTACCTCAGTGCTCAATGACAGGATGGATATTGCATTATTATGCTATATTGCAATATCATGCAGTGGTGTGTTCTATCACTCTAGATGTAGTACCAATGGCCCTACCAGGAAGAAACTCCTGAAACACAAGAGCTATAGAAACATTAGCATTCTGAGAGCCATTACGTCCTAAAATAGAGCAAAGTTAAATATTTATTTCCCAGCTATTGATACGTTATGAGACCATTGTAAGTGTCTTGTGGCTGCTCTGCCTGGGTTGGAAAAGCACATTGCTCCTGCCCCTTAATTCTGTGGGAAAGCTCCCTCAGCAGCAGAGCAGCTCTGGTGACTCCACGTGCACTCAGCTTCCCACTCTCTCCACTGTTTGTGAGACTCCAAAACCCCGTTAAAACATGAAAACCAAAGAGCCCCCGGCTCACTGGTGGGGGTGGAATGCTGAGACACAGCAGGGATGCTGTGCCAGCACTGCTCAGCAGTAGCCAAAACACTGGTGGTGTTATCCACACCTTTCCAGCTCCCACTGCAAGCAGGGCATTGTGAGGGCTGCGATGGGGAAGATGAATTCCACCTCAGCTGCTTTTTTATCCATTTACTCAGATATTAAATTCTGCCTCCTGACATTATACTAACCCCAAAATGGTTCAACATGTGAAAATGTTGTGTTAAAAGTCTGCCAAAACTTTTAAGCTACTGCTTTTTCCTTCTTCAGATGCCTGTACTACTGAATCATTGTACTCATGGTCACAGAATTAATAAAACTTACACTTCACAGGAAGTGAGAAATGAAAATGCAAGAAGAAAACTATTCATTCTCTAGGCTGATGGTTTTCCTCAAGTAATTTCCTGTAAAGAATAATGGCAAAGAGGACACAGAATACGTGTTGATGTTGCAAAAAAATGTGAGAGGGTTTTTGTTTGAACTTTGAAGTAATGCTCATAGGTCATGTGTGGTTTAGAGTAATGCAATCACCCAAAATGCATGCAGAAAAAAAAAATGCCACCAGGACAACATCTATTTTTATGCTAACCCTCAATAGCACATGGCAACCAAACCATAACTGTTCTTCTGAGCTGAAGAAATCTATTTGTACACGACTTTGTCAATCAACCAGACCTTTCAACCAGGGCCATTCATTCAAGGAGCTACTCCTTCCTTACATACTGTTTCCTAACATAATAAACAATCACAAAGATTTAGCATTTATTATCTACATGCACGTAAATATCTATTTTTAATGATTAAATTTAAAATCTAAATACTTGCAATAGGGAAGAAACCACCGAAAGAAATGTGTACTCTATCAGTTTGAAGTAATTCAGAAATACACCCTGAAAAAGTTATGAAATCAAAAGAAGCAAGAGGTGTAAATCAGGAAATACCTGCTCATAGGAAAGTAAATTTAAAAACAGATTTTGCAGTAAAATACTATATGGCCCACTGGTATTTAAATGTTAATAACAGATTAGGTAACAGTCTACAAAACTATCAGGCTTTTCTTTGTATCCAAGCCCAGGTGATGCACTTCCCTCTTCCTCAAATAACTTTAGGTTCGCTGAACAGCTAAAATATCTGTATCCCTGTCTCTGTGGGGCCAACGTGAAAAGGCTTCATTCAGCTGAAGGCAGAAAGAAATAATAAGCACCCTAGAAGAAATGTTCACAAGATTTCAGGTCATATTACAACCTACCAAAACTTCACTGCAGCCAAGGCAGAGAGGCATCTTTTACAACACTGTCAGTATTGTGGATACTACAGGCCGTGGATGTTGCCATTAACCATATTTTATTAAAACAGGAGCAAGAAATGGTTCAACTAATGCACAATTTTCTCAGTGGTGAAATATGTATTTTACAGGACACAGAACACTTCATGTGATTTCGAGGACATAAATGTCAACCTAGCTTTTTTATTACACTGGTTGAATTTATTTAACGAGCTGTCCTACAGTGGAGGCCAGCCCTGCATTTTTCACTTGCTTCTGCAGGGAATTTCAGTAGTTAGCAAATAAGCCCGGGTCTGATCTGCTTCCGTCTGCACTCATTTGAAAAATGATGCTTGGCAAAGAGCTCTGCACAGCCTTGCCATCGGACGGAGACGCTGCCTCACTGCAAGAGGCTGAGCAGGCTGCGAGGTGCATCTTCGTTACCTACAGCAAACAACCGCTTCCTTTCACTCCCAAAACCCCGCGACTGTGGCTGCACCAGCTCCGGGAAAACTGCTTTCCCTACACTGCAAGGGATGGAGAAACAACCGCAGAGAGGAACGGAGGGCTTCATGTGGCTCCTCCTCACCGAGTCTTTCCCCGGGCCAAATAACTGCGTGCCAAACAGCCTTTGGTTACTGATGGTAACCCTGGTGCCCGCAGGGTAAATTCCTCACTCCTGTCCTACAATCCTGGCCAAGGAAAGATGTCAATCTAGCACCTGCGAACAGCTGCCTGGAAGCTTTCAGCTCCCTCCCAGGCGGACCAAATCGCTACTGCCAAACGATTACCTGCCACACAGGGGACAACAGCGACGAGAGCACCGACTGCTTCACGAAGCGGTAACCAGAGATGATAAAAGGTGGTGTTCGGAGCGGAGTGGCCAGGGGCAGCCCTGCTGGAGCTAATTCACCGGCGGGGCCCGTGTGCTGCAGCCAGCCCCGGCCCCAGACGCACCGCCCCGAAGTTTGGGGGGAAAGCCCTCAATCCAGGGGGCTTCACTCATCACATTTTCAACCCCCGAACAGCTTTTTGGCTGAGACCTTGTCGAGCCTTCCCGTGCACTGTACCTCCTGCCCCGCTGCCCTGAGCCCTGAACACGCACACGCTTCGTGCCCCAGTTTCGGCAGAGCCGAGGCAGCCGCCTGTGCCCGA
>VZRX01020690.1:53479-100743 GCA_013398075.1 Notiomystis cincta
CGGCCCGGAGCGGCCCGGAGCGGCCCTGCCGGGACACGGGCGGGTTCCGGGGTGCGAGGTCCAGCGAGCAGCAGCCTGGCCCGGCGTTCTCCGGGGAACGCCCAGTGAGGGCGAACCGGCTGCCTTGGCAAAGCCTGCAGCTCGTCTGGCAATTCCTGAGTGGCAAAGCAGCAGAAATAAACTCCGTTTCTGTATAAGGAAAGACAATACCGGAGGAGGGCGTGGAATGCTTTGAATTTACCCCAAATTCTGAAGCCATGAGCATTTGTTTTCTTTCGCAGTGCCCTCCCAATCCACTCCCAAAGTTGCTGCTCTTGGGGTGGCTGGAATTTCCTCGTGTAACTGATACACAAGGTAACATTAAGCTCATTGCCACTACCTGTAGTTAATGCCCTGATGCTGGTGAGGTGTGGGGGACACACATAATTAGGAAGAAGAATCCTAATGCAATCCTGCGTATTCGAGCACTGATGCAGATTTGAGCTAAAGTTCCTACCAAGCAGCTGACTTTTCATGTTTTATTATTTGAGGCTTGCATCGTCCTCCAGACGAAATAATGAAGAAAATGCTGTCGGGAGGTCTGTATGTCTACCCTGACCCTAAGCATAATTTATTTACTGCCATCCGTCTTGGCTTGCTACCAAATTCCACAATTTATCATCAAAATAGAACATTGAAAAGTACTCCAATGCTTCCCTATATGGTTGCTTTGGGACTCTTCATTATTTCATACATACATCTGCACAGAACGGGAACTTCAAGGTAAAAGCTAACTTGGCACAGAGGAACATTTCTAACTATGCTTTATTCCTCCTTGTAAAGCCACTACAGTAAATTAAATTAAAAATAGGTAGGAACTTCACATAACCTCTGTTCTTAGTTTGTCCTTTTAAAACTTGCAGGGGGTTAGCAGGAGTTTTTGTGTATAAAAAGAAAGGCCACTTAGAACTGAATTTATAATTTTGAACTAGATTCTATGCATAAGACATATTTTGAAGATTCGTATTATAAAAAATTAAACTAAAATTCTTGTAAAATGAAACATCAGTATTGAGAAAACAACTCTTCAAGAGGCCAAAGGAAAATCACAAATCACGGGGTCTGGACTATCTCACTGGTAACCTTGTGAGACCTTGTCCTTCAGTACCAGGGAGCAGGGAAGTTGGAGAGGAAACCCTTGCACGGGTGCTTTGTGGAAGGTAAGAGCATCTGCTTCATGCAGGCTATTGACCAAGGACCTGACCTTTTCAAAATACGTAAATTAAGGGGGATTCCACAAACGAGGACACACAGATGCAAACCTGGTGGAAAAGGGACTAGAGACAATGACAAAACCCAAAAGTGTCAGGTTACTGATTGATGGGCCATTGGAGAGCTGTGGGCAGGGTCGCCTGATGTTGGTAACTGATAAGAAGGCACAAACAAGAAGAACAGGAGGGTTTGGGATATTTGAGGGGGACTACAAAACTTTGGAAGGAATAATTAGAGGAAGGGGATTTCGAAGGAGCAAAGAGGAGAGAATAATTAGAAGGAAGGAACGCAGGAAGGATCAGACAGAAAGGGGTATAAAAGAGGTCGATCATGTGCAGAGTCTGGCTGAACGCTGCCTGCTCACCCTCACTTCCTACAAAACCTTTCTCAAGTGTCTCTCGGTGTAGTTTCCTCTCTCCACACTCTGTGTGGGGGCTGTAAGGAGCAAGTGCCAGCTGCTGGGGGATCAGAGGGTGGGTGGATGTGTGCTATTTGCCTGCAAGCATCAAGCTGGACGTGCTGATCTGTGCTTGGGTCTCCTGTGAGTCCTGCGTGTGGGAGGCGCAGATGAAGGCAGCACCTTGTCTGTGGCCATCTGCAGCTGTCCCTGCTGGGCTCCTGTGCCTGCACGGGGAAGCAGCAGCAGCTGCAGCCCTCAGCCTGCGACGGGCACAAGCTGGCCCGTAGCAGGAGGAACTCCCGGCCCCGGAGCTGTGAGAGGCAGATGCTGCTTGTAACATCCTCCAGCACAGCCCTTGTCTCTGTAAGGAGAAATTAGCTGCATGTCCTCTTTCACTTACGGTTTCCCATCAATGGCTTTAACCTCCAGGTTCTCAGAAGAAAAAGGAAGAAAGAATAAGCAGCAAACACGAATCACTTCAGGGCAGTTTCCTGTACAATTATTAATTTCCATTCAAAAAGCTTGATGACAAAGAGCAGGAAACATCAGGCTTCATGTCACACTTCTGATTTATAACTAGCTGTATTAGGTTTGCTTGGCAAGATTTTGGTAGTGGGGAGAGCTCAGAGCCTGAGTATTGCCACAGATACAGATCCTGCTCGGCCACAGCTTCTGTAAGTAAATCTTCCATGTCTCTCTTGCCTTATAAAACATGAAATGACAAGAGCTTGTTACAGAGGTGGCTCTGAATCCAGAACACCTGATCTTACACCCCGATGGTGGAAGATCATTTAAGATGCAACAGGGGCAACTTCTGAACTGGATGACACCTTAGTTTCGTCAAGGTTCCCAGAGGCACAACAGATACTCGAGATTGTTATCTTCATTCATCAAAACCTGAGCAGGACCAGTATCGTTGTCTTGCTCAGCAAGTGAGACAAACTCAAGAGAATTAACAGCTTGCTTACAAGCACTTGTTTCGGCTGTGCTGTAAAAGCAGATAATCTTTCCAGTGGGATCCATATGGTAAGAAATTTTTCCAAGGGAACATCCAGTGCTGAAATTAAACGCTGCCACACCCTTGCCGAGCCGCAGGTCAGCGTGAAGGCTGTGGGATGTACAGAGAAGGAAAGCAGGCTCCTGGCCCCTCCTTACCGCGGCAGAGCCCTGGATCGCTGAACTCCTCGCTCAGCCTCTCATCCCGCACACCCTGAGAGCTCTGCCGGCGGCAGCGAGGGGACACAGCCCCGCTCTGCTGCGGTTCCTGCGGTTCCAGCTGTTCTCTGTGCTGCAAGCTGCTCGACAAAACCCGGGGTACTCTGTGCCCTGCCTCTGCTCTGCATTTCCCGTGTGTCCCCCGTGATCTTCTCACTGCAGGGACAGCTTCTCCCTCCTGCCGCAGGATGCTCTGGTCCGTGTGGCGTTTTCTGGCGCTTTCTAGTGTCACTAAAATTGGTTACTGGTGCTTCCCAGCCCTGTTAATAGCGGTCCGAACAAGATTGCTGGAAGAGGGCAGAAACTGGCTTAGAAACTGTCTGTGATTCCCACCTTGTCTCGGTATTCACAGCCCACAGAGGTGGTGCAGCATAGTTCAACCGGCTTTGAATAATTCAATTGCGCTGTTGCCCAGCAGTGCCTACAGCACTTGAACAAAAGGGCAGCTCAAGGGAATCACATCTTCTGCCTGCAGGATTAGCCACGTGCTCGAGAGTGAACAAAGGCATTGTTAATGGTTTTGTGTTTGGCCGAGTTAAGACAAGATAAGAAAAGGGTTAAACATTGTCCAGAAACCAAGGTGTGTCCTCAGGCACAGGGAGGTGACAACTTTGGAAAAGTGACTCTTTATTGTAGTAAAGAGCCGTTTTAAGAGTCCTTTTGTTCAGCTTTCTTCAGAACCTGTGTTTCAGGATGGCTGCAAATGATTCAAGTATTCAGAGCTGTAGAAATATTTAATGCAATGAAGTTTAAAAAATATCAGTGCTTTCTAAAAGAAGTAAGCCTCCAATAAAAGTCTGACATTATCCCTCTGCACACAAGGACTGGCCAACGTGCAATCAAATAGGACTGCTGCTAACATCCAAATTGGGTTCAAGAGGTCATTCATTCCCCTGGTTTTTGTAAAAAGGATCAGAGTGAGAACAGTATTTTTCTCCAGCATGTTCCAACTCAGAACACAGAGCCTGTAAGAAAGCCATTGCAATGACACAGCTTGATGTGCAACTTCTTGCAGAGCTAAATTCTTGTGTTTCAGCACCAAACAATGGACAACAAATGGTTAGTTGGTCGGTGTTTTTTTTTTTTTTTTTAATTTCTCCTTTCTTTTAAAAGTTTTGTTTAAATCTTCAAAAATTGTTGAGAGAAATGCCTGGAACTTTTTAGCTCATGACTGGGCTATTTTGTCATGATTTGTCTTATAGAAGATAGTGATTCTAATATCTTAGGAAATTTATATACTTACACATTTCCTTCCTGATGGTAAAGTGTATTTGTAACTCTAGCTTCCTTGGGCCACAGCTTCATAATGCTACATGAAGGTGGTGGTTTTAAGAAACATATAATTAAAATATTTTGATATGTTGCCCTGCCAAGAGCTCAAATGTTCTCCAAGGACAAGCTTGCTTTACTGCATCCTTGTTTTCCCTCTGTTCTTGAAAGACTTGAGAGCCTCTCAGTTTTGCTCTGAAGATAAAGGACTTACAAAAAGTCTAATGAGTTCTAGAGTAGACTGAGATTCAGCTCCTTTTTCTTCTGATCTTCTCACTCATGCCAGCCTCACAGATTAATTTGAATATTTTGGGTGAGAAGAAATCATCTGTGCTACATTTGCAAGAAACCTCAAAAATAGGCTGGGCAATCATCTAATTATTTGCTTGGCAGCAGATTTGCAATTTGTTAACATGAAGCTTTTCCTCAGACACAGTTTGCTTTCCGTGGCCTGCAGTCTCCTCAGGGGAGATGTGCTCCACATGGAGGGCCTGCTTCTCAAAGTCTGTGGCTCTTCTGTGTCCACCCCTCTTCTCCTCTCCCTTGCCTGTGCTGTTCTTTAATCACTTTTGCACAGGGCTGCCAGAGGCTCACGTTCTGCCTTGCACAAGATGTTTATCCTGGAGTTATAGCCTGGCTCTGCCAGTGCCTTGACAATAAAGAACTCTCTCCTTTTGCCTTGGGAAGTCTGTAAATTTCTGTAACAGCTTTAGTTCTCCTGGTTTTTCCCCTGCTGGCTCAGCATGCCTGAAGATACTGAGAAGTGGAGACATCACCACTGATTGCAAGTGTTATCAACAAAATTGGTAGGTGCAGGGGTCCTGTACCCAACTAAAACTCATCCCCTCCTCCTCCACCAGGCTGATGAGCCCTTTAGCACTTCATATCCTAATAATTTCTACTCTACACAAACTCTTCTCCAAGTTTCTTTGATAAATTAATTTTCTGCTCATCAGACACTGCTTTCAGTCCTTTAAGTATGTTTATTGCTTCTCTCACTAGTGTGGGTATCTAGACAATTTTTTACAAGCCTTTAAAACAGCAGGCATCAGATATAACAGTATTCATTTAATCAATGGACACAGAATTGGGATTGTACCCCCATTCCTTTTCACTACTCAGATTAAAACATCCCCAGATTTACACTTGACCTTTTACTACACCAACCCAGTGGAAGGTCATGCTTGGAGATTTTTTGGTCTTTTGGCCTGAATGCTTATGCTGGACACAGTATTAACCTGACTGGGACATTTTATCCATAATCTGTAGCCAATTATAGAACATAAAGTACAGCATACAGGGATGAGACAGGGCTGTTGGATAAATTGGTTGTTGTGTTGCCAGCAGTCTCACTGCTTGCCAGATTGCTTGAGCAAAGGAAATCTCAGTGACAGTTTTTAATACTGTGTTGAGTTTGCAGTCAGAGAGGTCACAGGTCTTTGATTGATAGGAGAGGCAAACCTTCTAAGAAAAGCTAATATACATCAAATAGCATTTACTTCCTTTTAGTTCCATTAGTTAGATTAGTTAATGTTTAATTTATGGATTCATTTGAGTATGGCTCAACACTGGGAATGTTGCCAGATTTAATTCCCTTCTTCATTATACAATTATGGGTTTTCCCTCTTCTTTTAAAAGATCACCTCTTTTTTCTTTTAATATAAAATAACATAGGTACCTTTTCCCCCTCCCCTCTCCCCCAGTTTGATCAAGCATGTTTTATTTACATACTTGTTTGGATTTTTTTTGTTGTATCTAGTAGAAGTCATGATCATTTTGTCTTCTATCAACAATCTCAGTCGAGTGATAAATCATGTTCTTCCATTCTTTTGAGAATGAATACTGATTTTAAGTACAGTCAAGAAGAATTAAAACAACACATCTTCCATAACTGTAACTTATTACTGCCTGTAACTAGCACAGGAAACACTTCCCAGTTTCAGATTTTTAGATGCCAGTCAGGTTTCAAGGAGTAATTCACCACTTTACCTGGGGGCCTGCTTAGATTTTACCTCAAGTGCAATTTATTCTTCAGCATATTAAGCCAAACGTGCCGAAACCTGGAGCTTTGAGCTACCACCAACTTTAAAGCAACTGAAAAGCATCAACATCATTACTTTAAGTATCTCTGGAGTTATCCTTCTTTTCCTGCTCTCCTCCAAGTCTGCTGGAGTCTTGAGCAAGCTCCAGGACACGCCATGCAGTTCTCAGCAGCGTTCACTGCAGGCAGAGGTTTGCCAGGGAGCATTAGGGGAACTTCCAGTCTCACATGCATGGTTTTCTATGCTACAAAAAGCACTTAACTTTCTCATAGTGTCACATCCTCTGCTTGTTTACCCATCCACTGCTCATTATGGAGTCACCCATGGAGATCAATTGCTTTCCAGCCAAGCCTGCAGAGCCTGCCATAGGAGCTGGTGGCTGTGTGCTGTGAAAATACCAGCTGGCTTTGTCCCCTTCAGCTGTCTGTCCTGGATCCCCTTGATGATTGATTTGCTGAGCACTCGACAGCAGTTCAAGCACAGTTAGCCAATATGAGCCTTTTTCTGCAGACTGCAAGTCCTGTACATGCAATGAAAGCTTTTGTATACACTGTAAGTAATTACAGGTCTGTGGCATGTCCTTCATGAAGTGCAGAGATACAGCACTGATGGTATCACTGCTTCGAGAGCAAGGGAAACACTTCTGTACAGTGCTGATGGTGCAGAAAGTTTAATTGGATTAAGTTTGTTCCAATTTATAAATCATTTGTATGTATTAGGTAGTGCAGCTAGGAAATCTAGATTTGAATCTACATCAGATGGAGCCACCAGTACCATGTGTATGTGTGTGGGGGATGAGACTGAAGCTAATATTGCACATTTTATATTGTTTCTTCTAAAGAAAAAAAGGATTGAGGCTGGTAATATTCTCCTAATTATAAAAACCAAAGATACTCCTGGCTTCTCTTCATCAGTCTCCAAAACATCCTCCTGAGATACCTAATGCCAGAAGCAACACTGATAGTTTAAATCATATCTCCAATTTTTCATGTTTGTGTAGCAAATCACATAATAAATGCCAATATGATTCTACTGAAATAGCATTACTTGCCAGCTGACCTCCAAGTGCAGCATAAACATTGCTTCTAAAGCATGTCTCACAATCACACTGCCTTCTGCTGTGTCCCAATTTAGGTTATCAATGTATATTACTATACTCTGACTCCAAAGTGTTTTATAGGCATGCACGTCTGAACATGTTTGATTATAGCCTGAGGCAGCTTTGGGAAATCCTGACTGAGCCAACATTGCAGAGCTGTCCCAGCTCACAGTGGTTTTCAGTAATGGAGTAGCAAAGGCACAGAGAAAGTGTAATTGCAGTGACACAGTTGTAACCCATCATCTGCACTGCAACTCATTCAGTGTCCAACATCCATGTATAAACACCAGAGGTTCAGTCTTAGCATTCACCTCTGCAGACCAGAATGATACACATTCCTCACTTTGGAGAGAACTTTCTTTTCACTTTTAATGTAAAAATCACTGATCACCAACATGACATTCCCCAAACCCAAATGTAGTTTCAAAATGCAAATGTTTCCCCTTCCCTTTTGATGTTTAATGTATATAAGCCTTTAAACCACTTAACTGCCACACAGGACAGCTTCATACTTGTAAGACAGCACCCCTCACTGTGAGTTTTACCCTGCTGATGCTGATGGAGACATCCTTAAAGCCCTGACAGAACACCCTGCTGATAGCTCACTTCATTTGGAGCAGGGCTGAGCTGCTGCTTTGCCATAAGGAAAAAAAAAAGAATAAAACTTTGCAACTAGGAATACTTTCTTCAGTTAAACTTCAGTTAAAATACTTTCTTTGAGGTGGACTGCTCAAGAAATATTTGGAATGATTAAGGTTAAAGAGTTTAAAGCCTCAAACTCATGTCCTCTGTACAGCAGAAACACAAAGCAGAAGTGAAACACTGTGTGAAAGATAACGTGTGGTGCTCTCAAGAGATGTTAACATTACATTAAGTGTTCACATAAGAAAATGTGTTCCAGCACAATGCTCTCTGGCAGCACAAATTCCAGTGGTCTACCAGTGCAAATTCAAGATTTTAGAGATGGAATTATTAATGTAAAGTGAAGCACTTGCAATCCTGCTTTTCCATAATGATCTTGTGCTGCACAACTGATGTTCTGCCTTGAAGTGAAAAAGACAAAAAGTTATTTTCTGATGTGACACACAACTTCTAAGATTGACCAATAGCCTAGCATTCTCATGATGTGATTGCAGAAATCCAAAAACATATGGCAATCTTTGGTTATGTAAAACCTGTCCCTCTCAGTCACCTGTGCCAGGCTTTGGAACCCTTCAATTATGCATCTCTGTAAAGTATTTTTTATGTTCAAGGCAGTACAAGTTAAAGTGCTTTAATCATTACAAAAACAATCACTAAATTTGCTGTTCTGCATGCCTACTAAGGGCTCACAGAAAAAGACATGCTCCTAAAACATCATAAAGGAGTTCCACAGTTAACAGCAGGCTGCATGAGTTGGATGACTTTGAACTGCAGGTCTGTGGTATATGAATATAAAATAGCACGGTATTGATCTGCCAGCTCAATTCTATCAAGTGCTGAGCCCACTCCAGAAAAGCACTTAAATACTTTTTACTACTAGTACTACTGTTCAAAAGTGTTCAATATGCAGGTCAAGTCCAAGTAACATTATTTTTGTTTATTAAAAAGACAAGTTTTCCTTTTTAAAAATTTTTTTTAATTAAATAAACACATTTGTTCAGAGCAGACTGCTGTTTGAACCTCCGTCCCTGGAAAATGCAGAAAAGAATTCCAACAAAAACAGAGAAAATATTTAAAATATCCACTATGATTAAGATTTTTTAATGTTTTAAAAATAACCAGCCAGGCATGATGGTGACAGAGAGTATCTACAAAGGTGGACCCTCAACTGTTAAAGACACTGTGTGAGTCTCATACTTAATGCAACACCAGTATTAACCCTACTCGACACAGGCCACAGACTTGACTTAGAGCAGGAATACCGGAGAGCCAGCTGGAGCAGGAATAATCTCAAGCATCACCCCAGGCCTGGCCTGATTTGCTCCTGCTGGAGGCGTGTCAGAGGGGCAGGGCAGGCGCGGGTTAGGGCGAGCTGGCATTGCTGGAATGGGTGCTGGCCCGTGCTCTGCAGGAGTCACCCTGCAATCGCAGAGCTGGCTCTTCCTGAGAAGGCAAGAGCTCATGGAGGAAGGGTTTAACCTGAAAAAGTTTCAAAGCAGTTGAAAGACTCCAGCTTTGCAGCCAAGCTAAAGGGCGGTGTAACTAAGGCACAAAACTGGAGCCACATTCTTCGAAAGTCAAATGAAAGATGATGCTGGCACAGCAGGGTTACTTGGAACAGATCACTTGAAACAGGCACCTGAGGCAGCTGCCCTAAACTGCCCCTGACAAAACTCAAGACTACAGCCTTTTTTATCACTGAATTTATAGGCTTTATTCCCCCTCACAGTATCACTGATGGGTTACATTCTTCCTTAGTTCAGAAACCACACGGTGGTGGTTATGGAAAGAATATCATTTAACACTGCAGTAACCTAAATCAGTAGAGTCCTTGAAGAACACATGGACCTGTCAAAGTCTCAAACTTCTGGAGAAAATCACCTTGATAACTGCAGAACTTGATTGACAGAAATACAATTCTTGAGATGCATTTCATGTATACCACAGGAAAAAAACCAAACCACTTATGGAAAGACAGGTAGCAAGCAGTCATGTAGAATTTTATTGTAGTCTGTTTTCTGTTCATAATTTTACTGCACTCAAACAATACAGTAATATAACTGGCCAGCTTTATGACATTTGACGGTGCCATTGGGGTTTTTTTTGTTAAAGTACAGTACAAGGATCATCTGATCCAACCTTTCTTGGCAAAAGCACAGTTGAGACAAGATGGCCCAGCAATCTATTCAGTCGAATCTCAAAAGTCTCCAATGCTGAGGAACTCCACAACTTCCTTGGGGAGATTATTCCAATGGCTGTTCTCTTTGAGAAAAATTTTCCCCATGTGTCCAGTTGGAACCTCCTCAGGAATAAGTTGTACCCATTATCCCTTGTCTTTTCTATGTGGCTCCTTGTAAAAAGGGAGTCTCCATATTCACTTTAAATAATGGAACATGGTGATGAGGTTTCCTCTATTTTCCCAAGGCTGGACAAACCCAGCTCTCTCAGCCTTTCCCCCTGTGACAGGCTTCCCAGTCTCTGGCTCTTCTCTGGACCTTTTCCAGCCTGTCCACATCTTTTCTGCACAGCAGGCACCAAAACTGAACACAGTATTCCAGTGTGGCCTGATAAGCACTGAGCAGAGTGGGAGAGTGACTCCTGGATCTCTGCTGGTGATGCCCTTGTGGCTGCAGCCCAGCATCCCTTTGGCTTTCTTTGCCAGCACAGCACTGTTTGCTCACAGTGACCTCATTGTCCACCTGGATCCCCAGATCCCTCTCCACAGAGATGCTCCCCAGCTGGGTAGGTCCTGGCCATGCTGCACACCTGGCTTATGTTTTCCCAGGTGCAGGACCTTATGCTTGCCCTTGCTGGACTCCATCAGATTCCTGTTAGCCACTCTCCAGCCTATCCAAATCTTCCTGCAGGGTGGCTCTCTCTTCCAAAGTGACCACTTTCCCACTCAGTTTGGGAAATTTTATCGTGGTACACTTGATCCCATCTTCCTGGTCACTTATGAAGATCTTAAACAGCTCTGGACCCAGCACTGATCCCTGGGGGACCCCACTCATGCCAGCCCCCATTTGAAAAGGAGCCCTTTACCAGCACCCTCTGGGTGCTGCCTGCCAGCCAGTTCCCTCCCCCACATGGAGCACTCATCCACACCACAGCCCATCTGTTTCTGCAGCAGGAGGCTGTGGGAAACCATCCTGAAAGCTTGGAGAAATCCAGCAGGCAGTGTCCACTGCCCACCCCACATCAACCAGGCAGGTTACTTTGTCACAGAGGGTAACCAGACTGGTCAAGCTCAGTTTGTCCTTAGTCAATCTATGTTGGCTTTTCCCAATCTTGTGCCTTATCTGACTTGTGATAGCTACCAGAAGGATTTGTTCCATAATTTTCCCAGCGACTGACGCAAGACTGAGGGGCCAAAAATTCCCTGGATCCTCCTTTAAGCCTTTCTTGTGGATGGGGGTACAGTATCTTTTTTCAGTCTTCTGCCATTGCCTGAAGTCCACAACTTCCCAAACTTTATGGAGAGCAGCCTTGCAACATCAGCTCCTGTAATAGCTCCCCCCCCCCTTCCTTCACTGACACTGCTGGATCTGTGGTTGGAGCAGCCCAGATTTTTGGTCCCAAGGCCAGGGGCCCAGCAGTGCTGGTGCAGACAGAGGTGAAGGAACTGTTGAGAACCTCTGCCTTTCCAGCGTTGCCTGAATAATTCTCCTGTCCTGTTTATCAATAGGACAGTATTTGCCTTCTGTTTCTGCACCCAAAGAACCCTGTCTTGTATTTTTTGACATCTTGGCCAAATTCGAGTTGAGCTTTTTCTTTTCTAACTGCGTCTTTGCAGACCCTGGCAATGTCCACATAGTTCTCACTGGGTATTTACCCACATTTCCAGCTCTGGTATGCTTTGCTTTTGAGCAGACTCAGAAGCTCACAGCTAAGCCAAGGGGGCCCTTGTGCTCCTCCTACCTCCCTTATCTTTAAAGGGGATGAACCGTTTTTTGTGCTTTCAGAAGAGCATTCTTGAAAACATCCCAGAACTCGTTAGCTTCTTTACTCTCCGCTGAAGCTTTCCCTGGTATCTGTCCCTTCTTGAAAAATCTTAACACTGCAGTAATTTCAGACATGGCTTCAGGTATTTTCCACATTCAGTAGCTGCCTCTATGAACAGGTGAAAAGGTGAGGTTACCGATCTTTCACGGTGCCTTTGAAGACTTCTGAGAGCAGAAGCAAAGCTTGCACGTGTCCTTGGGTATTTGTCCAGCCCCTCAGCAGCAGAGGGACAGCAGCTGATACAGCTCCTACTCTTCTGGCTCACTGGCTACAGCTCAGAAAGGCACTGCTCTCCCAGGTCCCACGCCTCTTCAAAAGACACATAAAAACCTGCCTGGCTAAGAGCGAGGCCAAGTTACAGCATCACATCAGAGAGGAACTTTCTCTCACCTGGAGCTTTGTTTGCAGACATAGCTCAATGCATGACTTTATCTGGTAGCTACATAGGTAAGGTTGGCCAAGGAAATAGCAGTCATGAAAAACAAACTGTGGCAGCCTTTGTCAGAACAGCCTCTGAAAAACCCACCTCTCAGTAACAACATATTGTATTTTACCAGGTATTTGAAATAAGGGATCACAAAGTCAGAGTCTGTTGAACAGCTAAGGGGAAATACTGTTAGTACAGGACTTGCAATCTGAGCAGAAACAGGGAACCACCTCGTACCAGTCAGTTTTGAGTTCATTCTGGCAATCTGGTTCTGAGTGATCCATGACTCACCCTCTGCCATGGAGGGAATTAAAAATACTGAGCCAAGTTAAAGGATCCCTTCATGCCACAAATTAGACAGAAAATGTGTTTGTTTATAGCTGCAGATGATCCTAACCATGTTTTTTTTTTTTAAGAGTATGGTACAAATTCCTGAAACCATGAGTTTCATGTTAAGAGTTTTAAATGTACTTTTCAGAATACACCAAAATTAAAGACATTACAGTTTCAGTTAAGAAACCAATTTTCAGTGAATCAGAAACCTTCAGCTTGGTACAAATAGCCAGAAATTAAAAGAGCAGAAGTTCAATAGTTTCCTCAGCTGAAGGGACCCACTACAGAAAACAGACAATTTTAGTAATTCAACCAAGTTTCAATAGGAACAACCCATGAATGATGAGTAACATGATAAGAGAATGCAGGCAACAATAATTCCCACTCCCCCATCCCTGAAGAAAGAGAAATCATCCCACCTTGTTCCCAACATCCATCCAAACTAAGTTAGGCAGTTCTGGTAGTCCAGCAGTGAGCAAAATCCACTGTGTTGCCACATTACTTTCAAGTTAAGGACTATCAGTCACACAGACCTTCCTGGTCCTTCCCCCCCAGTTCATTTGGCTGATGCTCTTTGTTCTTAAATGGAGTAATTCACTCAGAATTTTAACAGTAAAATATTTTTAGCAGATTATTTTAAGAAGCAATTAAATTTTTCAGGACTTTTTTTCCTTCCAGTTACAGCAGAACAATGAAGAAACCTTTTAGTACTGGCCTGAAAAAACAGAGCTGCTCATTTTTACACAGTGATCACCAGGAAGAAACTCACAGGTACAAATATCTGCAATTTTTAACAGCTGAAATCTTGACTGGCAACCTAAGTTGAGTTAAAGGCACAACAACTAATAGATGAAAGTCTGCTTAAACCATGTATTCTTATGTCTGCACTTGTCAAAAGCCTTATTCACAGGAAAATCCCATGGCTAGGAACTATTAACAGGGCAGTTTCAAATGAGATACAATTCAGTTACAACACAACAGTAGTAGCAGTATTTCTATAAATTTTGAAATGCTTTTAATATGTACATTCTTTCTTAGTAAATATTAAAGTAGTGCTCTTCACTTGCACTTTTTTCTTTAGACTTCTAAAAGGGCATCAGAAATACAGTTTTCACCTCCCTCCAAACCAATGCACAGTTACCTTTGTAACAAGCACATATGAATTCTGTACACCTTTCCCTCCCCACAAAAGAAAAAAATATGCCATGACTATCCAATTACACATCATCACAAGTTTAAATTACACATACAAATAATTCCAGAGTATTTAGAAAAAAACAACATATTGGATTTATGAAACCATTCCATGCATTCAACAACAACAGAAAAAAAAAAACAAAGAAAAAAAAAAATATTAAGTTTCTTTAAATGGTGTTTTTTTTTGCTCTATCCAAGTACCAAAGTCTGGATTCAGTGTATCATTAAGACTAACCACTGCTTGAATCATAGAAACATGACAGTACATAGATAACCAAGTTTCTATTTATAGACAGTATGATATAGAGTTACTACCTCTTCAATGAATGTCAAATAAAGCAAGTTTTGCTTTCTAAGACATTGAAACCGCACATTAAGAAAACAGTAAGAGGTGCTGCTAAATAGGTAACAACATTTTGAAAGGAAGGCTATGTATTTATATGACCCTGCTTAGCAGTAGAAGTTAGTTAGCAGGGTTCCTATGTTTTAGCTAGTTTGTTTCTTTTTCCAGAATGACAAGCTATTCCACTAACCCAGAAATATCACCAATTTTATTTTCAAGAGAAAAAAAAAGAATTTATGCAGTGAAAGTCCTTGGGGGCAGTCTCTTTCATTACATAAAATCTTTGGATTTTCTATTAAAGAGGCTCATAGCATAACACACATATTGGAAACATATTTCAGACATACATAAAAAACCTGAATTCAAAGGGTATTTTTTAACCTTTACTATGAAGACAAGTAAAATTATAATATTATTTACATGCAAAGACTCTGCATGATTTCATAATATCCTATTTTTCAGGTTTACCTTAAGATACTCCTTGAAAAGCTGTACTTCAGTTCTAAATTTATTTTACATGAATCATGACAAATACCACTCTTAAACATTACTCCCTCCCAGTAAATAAATCAATACCGTCAATATGCTCAATTTATTTTAACAAATCAATTTAGTGTGTCATGTTCCTGATATACAGGAGTTAATACCTGTGCAAGTTAGTATCCATTCATTAGGAAAGCTCTCCATTAGCAGGTGCATTTTCAGTACAGTTAAACCCAGCTTGCTGCATTATCTGCTCTTGCCTTGCAATACTGTCCAACTGCAGCTGAGTGCAGTAAGAGCACGAGATTGTGGATCAGTACCACGTGTTACAGCTGTTAACAATTCTGTGCCACAAAACCACAAGTCAATCATTTGAAAAGAATCCTGACTCGTTAACTGGACTTACCAGGTGATGTTAATTTCCATCCTGAGCAAACCCATTTTTGTCAAGGCTATTTACAGTGCACATGGCTGAGCATGTACCTTACAGACACAAACACATCTCCAGTTCAATACCACGTCATTACAGTGCCTGAAAATGACAACACATCTTCAATGCCATTTTAATTAACAGTTTCAAGCGGGAAATGGTCTTTATTTTACAACTGCTTTACTTGCATATTTTTTTTTTTTTAATATAAAAACACTAACTCCTGTCCAGAAGTCTAGACACATTCTAAATACTACAGGTTAAGGCAGTAAAAAAATGTGTTCCTGATAACTGTTTTTGACAATGTCAATTAAAGCTGTCTGAAGCTACTCCAGTTCTCCAACAGATCTTTGAAATCCAAATAATTTGTGAGTGAAAAATTCACTTTGTCTTGTTCAGAGTTTTAGTAATACAGACAATAGAATTGGGTATGGTAAGTTCACAAGCGTTAGGGGAAGGAAAAGTTTGATTTCAGTTCATTCCATGATTTTAGAAGTTGAAAGAAAACAGTTTTTAGATGGGATCCTGAATCAACCAAGAACTGTAGGGAATGAAGGAGAAAACCAATTTTATGCACATTACTGCATTCTTAAAAATATACTGTTATCTTCAATAATTCAAGTAAGGTAATAGACATTATAAAAAATAACTTCATGAACCATACTCAAGTTTCAAATCACATTCTCAAACTTTTAACCCAAAGCAGTTTTATTGTGTTAACTTCATATAATGAACCATGAAGGTCTGACTGTACAAACGGTTAATGATTTGCACTTGTGATTCCTGCAATAGCTAGCAGATTTGCTAACCAACTCACTGTAAAGATATGGCAGATTACGTATTTAATCAAAGCACTTTGATTTAGGCATGAAACAAATTCAAATGGTTGACATTCTGTGCTTCTAATGCATCACTCCTAAGAGAGGCAAGAAACACCCACTATTGTACAGACGATTATTTTTACAGAAAACCCTTCCTTGAAATTAATCTTTTATCCGCAGCGGTAGATGAGAGTATAATCTGTTGTAAACAGGGCACTGTGTTGTAAAACCAGTTTTTTTTTAGTTAAGATCTCTCTCCAAAAGTTGGAAAAACAGACTCTTCAGAATGTCTTTCAAATGTAGCATGTTCTGTTTGCTATATCATAAAGTTACTTTCATTTGATTCCTTTTTAAAGATGTTTGTGTTCACAGCAGTTCTGTTTTTAAAAATTGTTTGAAATTTATATAAAATTCTGTACATGTTCACAAATTATTGCATAAACAGCATAATCTTCATGACAATATTCAGCAACACATGTCCATCTCAGGAAGTTCACGTTTCCCTTCTTGCTTTTTTCTTCTTTTTAACTTGTTTGGGAGATTCCCAGCTTTCTTCAGACTTTGCTAAGAAACAAAACACAATTATAGTGTTAGGACTGAGAACATTACACAGAATTGTTTTTTTAAAATTCTGGATAATACACACTGTTTTATTATGAAGTGATTCAGAACAATCAAAGAGAAGTTCTATTCACTTGCTTCTCCCAAATAATTTAATTTGAAATGCATCTAAACCAACACTTGCCAATTTCATCCCACTTTTTTACCCTACAAATACATAGAGTGATATATATCAAAGGTAATTAATTTTGTAAATGTATTATTTACAGTAGAGTCATTGTTATTTTCTGGCCTACTAGAAATAATGTACATGGTACACAATTGACATTAAATGCTCACTTTTACCAGATTACAGTTCTTAACCACTACATATGTGACATGTCAGAAAATATTTTTAAAAGTAATGAACTATGTAAAGATGTGGTTACATGGAATCCATAATCCAACACAGAAGCACTATGTTCTTAATAAACAGACTGTCTTAAAATATGCTGGTAAAAGTGGTAAAATACTTAAGTATTGTATATACTGAACCTATGTGATTTTTTTTGAACTGCTGAGGCATGAATCAATCACAAAAGATTTCATATTTTGGAACCAGTACAAAAAGTTCTAAGCTGACATTGACTTGAAGGATTCCATTGTTTCATGTATTCAAAACCAAGAAGCCAATTATTGCAGCTGAATGAGATTTTGTAATTATAAAGTCATCAGGTTTCTTCTGCAGTCATTAAAAACTCGTTTGGTACTTCAACACTTAGCCAGCAACTTATTATGGTTTGTCAGTATTTAATAATTTTAGTAAAGAATCTGAATCAAAACAAATTTTTTTTTCCCAAGCAATGCCTTTCACATCTTGACTTCCTTTCTAAATTTCCTGTTTTGCTGTGTGAGCACTTTTGTGAAGTACTCAAATGCTTGTGAGTAGAAATACTTTTGTACAGTACAACAGAGGGTACATTTGACATGTTCGGGCACAACATATTTTCAAGAAATGATATATCTGCAGCAATTAAGCCTGATCTATGTGCTGTTAGACTACCAAACAACCCCACCCAGTACCTTTCTACTCCCAAATAAACAACTGTTTTCCTCTATGATTACATGGAAGCATATGGAAGAAGATGCTAATGAGCTAAATTGAGAAATCAAAAGACCTCAGTAGGCTGAAAATTGAATTATTTGTATTTTTTCCCAAATTTCTGGTAGCTAAATATTCTGTCAACTGCAATGTCAGTAACCATCTGTTCTCCACTGAAGACTTGCAAGCAGCCCTTTGAAACAGTGCTAGCAGAACTCCTTAGTCACAGCACAGAACTCCAGTCTTGATGGTGATGAGTACATTCAAATGTCTGTTAAGGACTGGACAAGCCCAACAGACATTTTCAGTCATCAAGCATGTGAAGCCAAGTTTTCCTCACAATGAAAATAAATATAGCAAGGTGCTTTTAACTTTAGGAAAGTTAAAAGTATGGCAAGATGTATAAATAAGACACACAAGTATCTGATATGGCACTTCAAACTCAAATCCCAGGACAAAGCATTCTGACTATGCTCTGTGGGGAAAATGTACCTCCTGACTTCAGACAAATAAACTGTACTGAGAGATAGATACTTACTCTGTGGAGGAGGCACACTGTTTTGCTTAATATTGGGACTAGAAACATCTGTCTCTTGCAGCATCTGTGGCACTTGGGAAGCGATCTTGTCAGAATTACTCTCTGATACAATTACAGATGGCTCAGTAGAAACAGCAAGCGAAGGAGCCTCCTCAGACTAGTTGAGAAACAAAAATAAAGAGTTTCCAAAAGTTTAAGTAATACAAAAGTAAAAACTCTTACATGGTGTTATTTTGGCAGTGTACTTAGCAGCTGCTGAGAAGATGGCATTGAAAAATGAAGCCAATATTAAAATCCTTAAAAATTTTAAATTGAGGCTGTAATACTATGACTGCCATCTAGTGCCAAAATTTTTAATTGCATACAAGCAAAGATAAATGACACAAACGAATTCTTAAAATAGAGCACATGCAAAGAAAGGGAGACCAATCTATAAATCACCAACACCCTAAAAAGATTCTAGAATATTCAACAGAGATGTAAAACAGTGACACATATGCATTTGGTTGCAAGGTAAGCAGGCAAGTTAAATTGGACCAAATAGATAACTCAACACCCAAATGAATCCAACAAAAAGCATTTCCAGTCATTCCTATAAACTGCTCAAAACACTCTCTATGCTTATAGAATAACAAATATTGCTGGGAGCAGTCAGCAAGTATTTCAGTAGAACTTACTGCAGAAATAACTGCCAAGTAAAAGGTACTTGCAGTATTTTTCAATTATCTAGTTGATTTTGAAGGTTCCCACTACAGAGGCAACATGTAACTGTACCCTAGTGTGTAGCACTTGTTGTAATTAAAATTACAGCAAAACAGAATAAACCCCATTTTGACATTCCAATAGGAAAGTCACAACATAAAAACTCTAAGATCCCTCAGCAAGTCACCAAATGACAAAAGGTTTCAAAAAAGAATGTATTAGAACACAGTGTCTCAGCCAAGCAATAAACCCCAAACTTTAAGATGTTATTAAGAAATCATAGCTGTAGCTGTGTCACAACAGCCAGGAGCTGGAACTATGAAAACCAAATAGTGCAGTCTACATCCCTGGATGCAATGTACAGATCTTGCATTACAGTCACCAGTTTGCACTGCTGCCATCACTATAATGTAAGCATCTCAAAAATTCAGTCAGAACATTCAAGAGAGCAAAAAGATATAAATTTCTTTTTTAATCATACGAAGCAAGAAATTAAACAGCTTTATTTGAAAAAAAAAAACAAAACCAACACATGAATTTAAAGGATAGCAGTTCTCTAACCTTTCATGAATAGTTTGCTATTACACATCAACTGAAACAAGTTTTTTTAATATCTATAATTGCAGTATTTCTCTCAATCTACTGAAAAATTAGCAATCTCAAATATTTTTTATACATCAACCATGCTGATAAAATGAACTCCCATCCTACAGTAATTCCAAACTTAGCCAATTCTAATGTTGCCTAATAGTTAGCAATCATCAGCTACATAAATAAGTGAAGTTAAACTGTGATTTCTAAAATAAAAGGAAGACATGAAGCTTCTAGAGCAAGGTAATAAATTCAGGTAACTACTGGTATCACAGTTTTGTTAGGACAGTCACACTTCACCAGCAGGTAAAACAAGTCAATTAAGATTTTAATAGTGCAGCTGTCTCAGGCTAAGAAACATGTTTCAGCTTGAGTGTTACAGTGTGCAGTATTACTGCAAATGTAATGATACTAATATATACAGCACTACCTGGACATTTTTCCAAATACTTCTGTCTGAATTTTGGATACAGGAAAGTGCTTAGTGATGTCAAACATGAAAAAAACAGGTACTACTCTTTGCTAGGATATTCTCTGCTAATAAATCTATTCAGAAAGGAGGCCTGAAACAATAAAAAAAGCCTATTTGATAATATGAATAGTTATATACATAATTCTGTGATTCAAATATGAAGTAGTGACTTGTCAAACTTAATTCTTTTTTCAAGTACCTCTCTTCAGCTAAAACTTGTGCCTGCTGATAAAATGCAAGAGGTTTCAATGCAGCCCAATATACAGCATGGGGGAAATACCATCATCAGATAGTGTGATGTGAAATACAAGGTTCAACATTCAGCTGTTTCTGATGTTTATGAGGATATACTGAATAATAACTTGTTTTTACTCAGTTTATTTCCCCCTATATTTCATTCTCATGTTTTGGAGCTTAAGACTAGATTATCTACCTTAAAAACTGAAGTCAAGTCATCCATTTCACACATCAGTCACAAACAGTTTCTGAAACTTTACAACAGCCAAGTCAAACGATACTGGAAGGCATCTTTGCATGTGTGAAATTACAATGAAGCCCAATCTGATGTCAAGGAGACTTGATACAGACTGACAGCCCATCTGCACTGTCAGATACAACAATTCACAAGTTGTCCTTTATCAACTCCCATTCCAGAGAATGTTAGGAATAGTTTTGTTTGTCCTTTGCCCCCACACCAAGTTTAATACAGAGTATGTCCTGTTTCACAGTTACCACTTACACAGCTATACACAGACACATATGAACAGAATGAATTTGAGATTCAAGAGTAACAGAAGCCCTCAGCCCCTCAAAAACAGGGCAGTGTAGGTCTACATGAGATGCTGATGCCACCAAAACACCTAGGAAGTTGGGTGGGATGATAAACAGTAAAGCAAAGCCTACTGAAACTGGGCTTGTATTTTGACAGTGCTGACAGCTTGAGGGGGAAAAAAAAAAAAATCTAACTCCAACTATTTTTCAAATCAATTTAGACTTCCAAACAGCAAAAGCTACCATCTTTCAGGATGCACCATTATGCCTTTTTCTAGAAGTCAAAAACTCCCCACCTTTATGTCACAATCTAAGTCTTCTGTCTACACGTTTTCAACTAAAGCATTCAAAATAAAACAATGCATTTGCTTTTAAGTTGTTTTTTTTTAAAAACTCACACTGCCAGGGATAAAGCCAATTGCATACACAGGCAGATGTCTTCAAACACAGCTTCAGAAAAACCACCACAAAATCCAACAATACTCTAGTCAGATAGAACAGGCAGCTGTTGCCAGCCTTGATTAAAGGTTGAACTGATTTAAACTTATCAGTTGTAGTAAATAACTGTACTAAAGCTCTACTTTGATGTAGGGTATTTAGAGTAAGCCTAAGTATGTCTGAACGTGCTTTTCAAGACATTTTCAACACACTTCTGTACTTTTTGTTTGGTGACTTGCAGCCTCATTTCATTCTAATGTTTTGATGTGACTCTTAAGACCTCATTATTTTTATGGAACTAATGCTTAGCAATTAAAAATTAAAACTCAGTATTCTGACATATATTCTCTAGTACTGAACTGCTGTGTTACTAATATTGTTCACTCTTTATGGAAATAAAAAACAAAAATCAAAGCCACTGGAATTATTAAATATTTTACATCCTCCTAGAATATAATGTGTTGTAGGGCAGCAGTATCTAAGAAAGCTGCTATTTGGGGACAGATTGAAAAAGAATTTGTATTCTCTAGAATATCACAGTTTCAACTGTGATCTGAAGCAAACAGTTTGTGAATTGGTTCAAATAAAACCTTTTCTTATTCAGTCATTAAGCTCAGTACAGCTACCAAAAATCAATTTTAGACTGCATTTAAGTCAAAATATATCAAATTAGTAACACTTCATTCTGCTGCAATTTAACAGTAGAATATGCTATTAGTCTTGTGCTCAGACCTATTAGTTCTTAAGTTTCTACATTTCCAAGTTTTAAACCATTGCTTGAATATTCAAACAAGAAAGTAGCTTGCCAGTAAGGAAAGTGACTACTGATTTGGAAGGAACTGCTTTTCAGAGTAGACATACTTTTTAAAACTCAGAACTGACATCTACCTAAAACTCAACTGTTCAATTACCTTTATATTTATAAACATACAGCCTGAAACAGTATTCTTACTGTAACCTTATCTACACAAATTAATGTGTCAAATGACTTGAGCACTTCCAAATCAAATTGTAACATAAATCAAATTTTGCATCCCTACCTTAGCTGGTTCACTAGTACTTATGGTCTTCAAAGAAAAAGCTCTTTCCTGCTGTGCTTGAACTTTTGAGGTATCCGCCTGAAATTGCTCTCCAGCTTCTCTATCCAGTTCTTCAGCATCCTACAAAACGGGGAGTGGGAAGGGAAAAAAAGAAGAGCCTGTGTTTGCAGTCAAGTTCTGACTCTTCTCCCCTGTGAATGAGTTTTGTTGCCATAATCAGCTTCTCTAACTAAGAAAATCTATCAAAAAGAATAACTGAAGTAGTGGGCTCATACTAGCCTATGCTAACACTCAAAATGTATAGAACCACATAATAAAAAAATACCCATAGAATCCAATAAAGCCCAGAAAGCAGGATGCTTCAAGCACTTTACTAACAAAAATCCCAATCTCAGAATGAGCTGCACTTCACACTCCTGTTAAATTATAAGAATGTGAAATTGAACTGAATTTACTCTGAACACTTTGCAAAAGTATCACAATTACACTTGACTGCTCTCAGTTCTGTGTTTTGTTACAAGTTTTAAAATGCAAGCTCTGCATATTAACCTGTATAGTTTTCAATTCTTATTATGCTTTAATATTTTTGCAACCCAGTTTAGTTTGACACAATGCCTGTAAAATAAACCTCAGTACAGAAATTGGAAATACATCTAAAGCATCCAAGAGTCTCAACCTTTACTCCTTAGACAATCTAAAGTGGAAAGTTTTCATTTTAAATGTGGAATTAGAGTAGTTACACTTGTTAGTGGCACTAGAAGAATCCTGTGGTTGTGAAGAGGTCCCTGAGTTTAAACTGGAAACTTCACTTATTTCTACTGGAACCTTATGAAAATGCAGTCACAGCCTAGGTTTGTTGATTGTTGACAGGAAGGAACACATACTGGCTGCTCCAAGCTGTTTAGTTAGTATCTACTGCCTTGACAAACACTGAAGTCAACAAATGAGTGTGAACGTTTAAGTATAATTAATGAGAAAGATGAAGATATTTAAATGAACATGCTCCATTTTCAGAGGATAAATAAGCAAATTTTAAATGAGTTTGAAGTAGGACTGGCAAGTTAAATTACTAAGCTGTTATAACAAGGGTAACTTCTGTGATGTATTAGCAGTTTGGTCTGCTTCTATCAAGCAAAATTCCCAATTCTGCATAAAAATTTAATCCAGATAAATTCTTATCTGTAAACTGATGACTTCATAGACTGATGGACTGAAAGAAAAAGTAACAAAATTGGAATGGTTGGAGACCAATGAGTAAAATAAACAAATCTGATAATGTTAATGTAGAAAGCAGGACTCTACTTGACACATTTATATAATTTAAAAGACAGCTAACAAGCAATGGAAAAACAAATTCGAATGTCTTCACTGACCTTAAGATTCATGTAGGACACTCATAAAACCTTGTTAACTGTAACCTATTAATCTTGATTCACACTTAAGAGTCATAGCAGAGACCAGAACAGATTTCAATTACAAAAAAGATGCAGCCCTAGTGATACCAGACTGAATTTGCCTCAAAAAGAACAAAGGAAATCAACACAAGCTCCACCTCCACATAGACAACTTGAAAATCAAATTTCATATAACAGGAATTTAATGTTTTAAAACTCTTAATAAACTGAATATGTGATAACCATAAAAGCAAATCCAAAGCAAGTATGACTGAAGTTTTTGCTTTCCCTTTCTGAACGCTGGTCATTTTGTAAAGAATGTAAACTACAAAGGGCTATCACAAAAACACAAGAAGGATGCATTCTGATCATGAGCTATTAAAAGCTTTCTCCCATTAGGAAAGTACTTGTTTCATCTATTCAAACATGATTCAATTGCCATGTGAAGTGCAATCTGCTTTTGCTATCTTTACAAACCTGTTCCAATGTAATTCCTCAAAAGCTATTTAAGTAACACAGACAACTTCAACCATCCTCAGTTTGAAAACACTCTTTCCCCCATTGAAATCTGACTCACAGAGTAACTCCACCAACTGAGTTTGAAGCATTGGGACTTAGCATTTCACATAAATCAAATCAAAACAGTACTTCAGAAAACCATTAGATTCTCACACAATTGTACTTGAAGACAGCTTAAGAGAAAACTTCAAATTCTTCCATTCTCCTAACTAGCTGTCTTCACCAAGGCAGCTGTCTTTCAAAGGACATGAGGAGAAGGCTTCCCATGCAGAGGACAGTTCCTCCTGGAAGCATCCCTACAGTACAGAATCCTGATTTGATAGAAAATAAACAATTCAGGATAAATACTTTCCATGTATTTCGTGCTTTTCATAAATCCAGCAAAACTACAAATTATCTCATGTTCCACTTGTGAATAGAACAAATTAAGGAAATACTAGTAAAATATGAATTATTTTAACTCTTGAGAAGCAACTGTAGACAATCCAATCCCATAAAGAAATTAATTTCCCAAAAATAATTTTTGTTCAAGATGTTAATATCCAAGGATAAGGCAATTCTGTGAATTCCTTGCAATTGCCTTTTAAACCATTCCAATTTTACCTGTGCAGGAGAGTTAGCATCTTCACCCTGCTTCTTCTTTTTCTTCTTCTTTTTCTTGGATTTGCCACTTGTAGAACTCTGAAGAATTGGCTCTGCTTTTTCTCTTTCGTTATCTGAAATCTTCATACAGGAACAGAAGTTATTTAGCATTTAAAATGACAATGAAACATACCTTCTATAGACTTAAATTAATAGCTGTAAGGAATTGCATATACTAGTGGAGATGAACAGTCTTATCTGTTCAATTCACTCTAGACAGACCACATTCTTTACATGCTGTCTGGTAAAACAGGTAAAGAAGCTGGGAATGGAAAAGGCAACAGACCACCAGGCACTAGTGGCATGGAAATGCTGGTTTTAATACTGAGAACTAAATATTGTCAAGAAGTATTTATAAAACCAGATCTAAATCCTCTCAGTCTATAGTGATAATGTAATCCTTATAATTATGGAAAGACAGAAAGGATTAACCATGGAGCTAAGTCATTTCTCTCTTCTCAATAACATTCAGTGTTTTCATTCTCTGTGTACAGAGCAAGCACAATTGTGCTACTCTTATCAGTGTAACAGTGATGAGAGATTACCTTTATCACTGCCCTTTAAGTTATTTTAAGAAATGGCAGTGGTAAGGACAAAGTCTTGGAGCTAAGGAGAAAATACCACCTTTTACCTTCTGAGTATCAGATCTCTCTTCACGCTGAGGAACAGAAGCAACTTTTTCTTCATCTACCCAGTTTCCCCACTCTTCTGCTGGTGCATTCCAGTCAGAGCTTGGATCAGCTGAAGAAAGTCCATCTACAAAGATTAAAAGTTTTTTTAGGAATATTGCCTTACTCCACAGGTGCTCATTTCCAGTTTAAAAATTAAAAAAGCCCTACACATATATCCACTTCTTGATATCAAGATATAAACAGTAATTTCCTGTATTTCTGAACAAAAGATAAGGACTTTACTGGTAAGTGGAGGACTTTTTGAAGTAATGAGTATGACCATGATTTTACAGAGCCTAATTGCAACAGCAGCTAGCTAGATGCAATTGCTTCAAGATATTTTTCTGAACTATGTGAAGAGGAACAAATTTAAGAGTTGTTCTCTATCTTAAACTGTTCTCTATATCTTCCTAGTTTGTGAAAAAATTAGGATGAACTGTAACACTGATCAATCTTACCTTAGTAAGATTCCTTTACAAGTGATATATCTGAAACTGTAAATCTTACTGATTCAAAAGTCATCTTATAACACTGCCATTTTTAATAATATTTTTTCTAAGACTCTTAAGTCCATACTCTATTTTGTTATAATTCATTTATGATGGAACAATAGGTTTAAAGGGTCAGTTATATAAAAATTAAAAATATCTGAAGGGAAGAACTGAGCCTTAGACTCTGTTTAGCAGAAAGTTGTAGCAAGCTGATTTTAAAAGAGGACATGCTGTATAAGACTGCATTTTCATTTCACATTTACATTAACATCACAAATATTTCTCACCCCCAGTCTACACCAAATTGAAAAAGAGGCAAATTTGATCTGCCAACTACAGTGGGATTCAATTTAAACAACTGAAAATAAAGTCAAAATAAAAAGCAGTAATAAATCCAATTAAATGTACTGGCAAACATTATGCAGCCAAAAATACACTAAGAGATCTTAGGACTAGTTAGAATACTTAGAACAGTCAGAAACTTTCCTAATAAAAATAGTATCTTAATTACATGTACTTTGGATGCGAAAATTTACTGATTTGAAAAAAAACCAAAACTCAACATAACACTTTTTAGTTTATGTACTGCCCTCTCAGTAGTTGCTTAAGAAAAAAAATCCATTCTTAGTTATAATAAAAACTAGCAGCATTTGTACATACAGTTAATTTCCTTGTCCTGATCCTGATCAAGCAGTAAGGTGTATCTGTGTAACACTTCAGCCTAAACTTGCATTTGCCCACTTCTGTTAGTGTACTCCTCAATTAGTTGACAACTATGATGAAATTCCATTAACAGAAGCTACAGCCATAAGCATTCTATGCCCAGATATGTGAATCGATTATGCTTTTGATAAAATGTAAAACTGATGACTTTCAAATGATAAACTGAAACCTGCTTCCCTTATCCTTAAACTAGATAAAACACAAAAGGTAAGTTTCAAAATTAACTGGGATCAGAGCAATCATGCCAACAGTGGTGGAGTCAAGGACTGCATCAATCTAATCCACTTTTGCAGTCATTTAACTGCAAGAAGTTGTTCTTAGAGAGAAGGTAACATGCAGGGCTGCTTTTGTCAACTTCTCCAACAATTCTTCAGGTCAATGCCTAATGAGATGCACTACAGGGAGGAGAAAGTGGGAAGTAAACACCAACTTTACTACAACTCCCAAGTAATTTCAGTTATTTCTATCCTGTATATGCTTCCTATATACATAAGAACTTCCTAATGTTTGCTAAATGATAAAGCAAGTTAGATTAAATACAGGAGTCTGATGTCACCTTAACCTTCCAGTAAGGTACAAACATGTAGAAAAAAACTCTGACTCAAATTCTATCTACTAAATACATATTCTGCAGACTTGCAGTAGATTTTTCTCATCACTTGCAAGACTGTTTTATTACAAAGATTTTTCTACTTTAAAATGCATGAGCTCTCTCACTTCTGAGTTTGAATATCCAAATATTTTTCCTAAAAATTAACCATTTTCTATCAGAATTTATCAAAATACTTCTTAAATTCCATCAAACTTTCCACTAGCTTAAAGAAATTAAACATTCCAGGTTTTTCCTCAGATACCCAGCACTGTCTAATACAAGTAGCTAATATAAATAACTACACTTCAACAGTAATTAACGACATTTCGTTAATGAACATTTTAGAGGAACATACTTAACCCAGACCATTCGTCATCAACAGGGGGTTGAGCATGACTTAAATCCCACTGAAAATCAGAAGTACCAGCCTGAGAAACTGATTCAGTGTTGGAACCTGAAAGGGAATAAATGAAATTGTACTTATAAGCTAGCAAACTTCCTGAAGTTTTCTTGGGGAAAGAAGTCCAAAGTAGGAAAGGAAGACAAAAGGCTCAAAGGAAAACATCAGATTCTAAGGACTGAAGAGCACAGGAAAACTAGTAGGCTTTTGTGCATGAGGTATATTCAGAAAATAAGGAAGCTGAAGAAGGAAGACAAAATAAAGTCATGAGAAGAACACAAAAAGAGGTAAGAAAGCAGACTGAGTAAAAGCAGTCTCCTCAAACTGAAAAACACAATGAAATTTTAGGGGTAATAAAATTGTTACCCTGTATCAGTAAGACCTCTTACAGGGAGAAACTTAAAAGAAAAGATCACTAGAAGAAACCTCATTATTTACACTGCAGATCAAACAGATTATACATTACTAAGAATCCAATTGTCATTTAAAGCAAAAGGTTTCAAGAACATAAAAGCAGCAGGATGAACAACAGTAAGGCCAATACCAGTCATGATACAGAAGCTATTACACCTTTAACATAACTGCTTTCAGAAAAGTAAGTAACATAAAAAACCATCTAATAAAAAAGTAAAATAAAGAAAAATTTAATTGTAAGAATGAAATAAATTAGTATTTTACTGTATGATGAAACTTCTGAAATTCAGTTTGAATATGACCTGGGTCTCTATTTTACATACACCTCTGCAAAAGATACCTCAGATGACAGAAACACGGACATGTTGTCATTCCTTTTGTGGTCACTTTGCATTACAACATTCTTGGCTAGGGTGCATCAAAGAAAAGGAATATACTTCACTTCTTCCTGTTTCTCTCAAAGTTGAAATGGTGGTACTGCAGCTGAATGTTAGCTCAGTCTGCCATCCTACTTCATTTAATAAACTTTCTTAAGTTTCAGCTTAGAGACTGAACTTGGATTCAAGTGGCTGTTTGGGTTTTTTTGTTTTTAATTAGAACCCTCTATACAATCAAGTGCTGGACAGTGAGCCTCAGTTCAACAGTTAAAAGCCTGTAAACTGCAATACAAGCAAATACAGCCTAAGTGCATAAACACTTGGCCAGCTGCTTCCGAAAACTGCCATGCCAAGCTCATGGCATAAGCAAGAGCACCAAACCTGACATATGATCCCTTTACTGTATAATAAATCATTGTAGGACTTATGTTAGTTGTTTAACACGTAAGATTTATTATGAAGTCAGGTTTGTACTGTAGAGCACACAACCCTTCAAAAAAGAAATCCCCAGAGCTAAGCATTTCCATCTGTCATACAGAGAAAAGACTGAAGACTTCAAATCCTGCCCATGGAACGTGTTTTCAAAGTAGTGATTCAGTTCCTTGATGGGGAAAACCTCAATCATTAAATAACAAACCTCCCAGAAGACTGGGGTAAATGGGCTTTCCTAGAAAGAAATCTTCAGATCTCTAACTTGAGACATCGCAACGCTGAGCAATCTCTTATGCCCATTAATTAGACTTACCACACAAAGAGGAAGCCTAAATAAGAAATCACAGAATCATAGAATGATTTGGCTTAGAACACACTGAAGAATATCTCATTCCAACCCCCTCTAGGTTCCCACCTTCTTATTAATATTTTGTGATTGATCTAGCTTTTGATTATCAACTCAAAACAGTTACTTAACCGCATAATCTCAGTACAACAAAACAGCTTTTTTAAGTGCCTTCCACCTCTTTGCAGTACTATTTTCAAGGAAAAATGAGAAAATGCATATTAGTAACACTTGGCAAACTCTATTCCACATAGTGGAGTAGAAGAGAGTGGGAAAATCTTTGGAAAAGCACACATACCAGAAACTCCAGGAGTTAATCCAAATGAGGAGAAAGAAGTAGAATTCTGTTCAGAGGTATTAATCCTTGCATCCACATTCCAAGCAGCTGTGGGGGAAGGGGAGAAAAACAATAAACAGAGCTTCACACACTGCTGGCAGTGTGGAAAATTTAGCTATTTAATTATGAATTGGATCAGAAAAACAGTGGCTAGTCCAGCCATGATGACATTTCACAGCTGAGGGCATTAATCAGCACTGATAGAGATATGACTTTATGAACACACAGTCTGAAACAATTTTCAAGCTTTCCAACATCATCTTTCCTTTACAGCCTTTTCTATATATAAGCTTCTCACAAAAGAAAAACTAATTGTTTTTTGAGCCCCATACTATTATTCCTCCCATTACTGCAATCATTAAGTTTTGAAAAGTACATGTAGATGGAACACAGCTTGGAGTAAATTATATATATGTATGTTAAAGAATGAAATAAAATTCAGAACAATTTTTGACAAATAGGAGATACTGCTTAAAAATGAAGAAGTACTTGACTGTTATATGTAAAGCAGAAAATAAGCAGAAATAGCCAGTAAAAACTACTAGTGGCTTTTATTTAGAATTACAGTTACTTAACTGGGGGAGAAGAGGCTAAAAACTGGACAGGTATTCCAGATGTCCAACAAGCAGACAATCACTACCCCCCAATTTACTGACTCCTATGTTAATGCATCCCAGCACACTGTTGGCGTTCTTTGCTGCTAGGATTTATGGCTGGCTCATGTCCAACTTGGTGCCCACCAAGAACCCTTATCCACAAAGCTGCAATCCAGGCAATCAATATCCAGCTAGAGTTGCTTCCAACTCAGATTCAGCGCTTGACATTTGTCCTCACTGAGGTTCCTTGGGCTCCTGTTGGCCCATTGCTTCCACCAGGTTTAGGTCTTTCTGGATGGGATCCCTGACCCTGTTTCAACTGATTCCTGCCTTCACACTTAAGTTTGGTGTAATCTGGAAACTGGATGTGAATGACATGGTTGCCTCCCCCAGGTCACTGACAAAGACGATAAACAGGACAATTCTAAGTACAGCCCTGTGATATTCCCCTTGTTACCAGCCTCCAGGGAGAGTAGGACTTACTGACCATTACCTTGGGCCTGGTCAGTTTTTCAACTGTTCTAGTTTGGGTACAACAGCACTGTGATAGTGTTGGAAGCATTAATCAAGTAATCATGAAAGACTTTCACTGCTCTCCTTCACCCCAAAATTAGTCATTTTACCAGAAGCAAATCAGCTTGGTCAGACATGATGTATCCTCAGTAACAAAACCAACAAAACAGTCACTACGAACTGCCTTATTAGAATACACAGCAGAACACATCTAGCCAGAACATGAAAAAGCCCTTTGCTTCTACTTGGCAACAGTAAAGCTTCCAAGGGCATATCAGATCTAGTCTCAGGAACTTCATTTTGAAATATGCCAGAGAAATAAAAGAAGGTCTAGACTCGTGCAGACTGTGGCTGCCTGGTGTAGGGCTGTGTTTTGGGCTTGAGCTGAAAACAGGGTTGATAATACAGGGACGTTGCTGAGCAGTGCTCACACAGAGCGAAGGCCTTTTCCACTTCTTGTATCACTGGCAGCAAGGTGGCTGGGGCTTGTCTTCCCAACAGGCAGCTGGAAGAGACACAGCCCGGGCAGGTGACCCCAACGGGCCAGAGGAATATTCCCTACCATGTGGCATCATGCTCAGTATATAAAATTGGGGGAAGAAGAAGGGAGAGAGAGACATTTGGAGTTATGGTGTTTGTCTTCCCAAGTCACCGTTACACATGATAGAGCCCTGCTCTCCTGGAGATGGCTGAACACCTGCCAGCCCAGGGGAAGTAGCGATTTATTTCCTTGCTTTGTTTGCACTCATGGCTTTTGCTTTCCCTATTAACCTGTCCTTATGTCAACCCATGAGTTTTCCAGCTTTTCTCCTTCCAATTGTCTCCCCCATCCTACGGATGGGAGAGTGAGAGAGTGGCTGGCTGGGGTTAAGACACAACAGGACTAAAGTAACAATGCTGACTACAAAGGAACACTGCTTTCCAGAAGAGATGAGCATTACTTAGACTGAACAGTGGCAAGGGCCATGTTACAGCATTTACTAATAAGTTAATGATTATTGCTGAGAGAGAAATCAAGAAATCTCTTCTCCATTATTACTATGGACAGCACAAGTGATAAAAGCAGAAAATTGTACTGAGCACTAAAAAAGTTTCTATTGAGACAAACAGTGTAACACTAAGTGTCACAAAAGTTGAACAATCTTTATACCTGGGGCCTAAAAAAACACCTGCCCAAACCCTACACAGTTGATTTCATCATGTTGGATCAACAGAATAGACTGACAACCTGGGTTTTAAGACATTATCTAAAAGAAATTACACTTCAGAGTGGCTTAGTAATCATTTTCAGAACTTTATGAAAGTGATATACAACATTGCATTCCTTCAAAGAAATAATTTATGCCAGATAAACTCAAAAAACCCAGTTTAACTGTACAAAGAGACAGGGAATGTCTCTCAGAACTTACAGTAAACAGAAATAGTTCAGTTAACATTTCACTAGACCACATCAAGATTTTTTTAATATATAAACACAAAAATATTTCAGAGATTCACTACTAAAAAATACATTTATGTAAAAATGCCTACATGAAGCAAGTTCTTGGAAATAGCTTACCAATAGGAGTGAACAAAGAACGCTCTTTCCAGGGCCTGCCCACCAGGCTCACACCCCAGTCCTTGCCATTTCCATTAGCATCTCCAGTGTCCTGGCCCCAAGCCAATGTCTCAGTCTTCCTCTTCCCAGCTGCAGTTGAAGGAACAGATGTCCATTTCTCCTCCCCTACACCAATCTGTGAGGAGATTTTTACAGACTTCTCATTCCAGCTTCCTCCATTTACTGTATGGCTTTCACTCAATCCTGGAGAAACTTAAATACAACAATAACAGAAGGATTATTTAAAATAAGAACTGGATGAAGAATTAAAATATCACTTATAGGCACATTCACCAAATAAAAAACCCCCGAATGAACACCAGTGTGATACAGACAGGGCTGCTGCTCTGTCTCAGCTGATTTTCCAGTTCAGATGATTCGCACCATCTGTCTACTAACTTGAAGAGGGAGGAAAAAACAGCACCAACTGCACTCTCTTTCCTCATCCCTTTCTTTATCAGGCTGATGTATTGGTGAACCGGTACCTCTAGATTAAAAAAAGGATGGGGGAGGTGCTTTCAACATTGTCAGCTAATTTCTCTTACAGAGTAGGGTGATGACTTGTGGAAAAGTCCATGTACTACACGGAGAATATTTTGTTTCATAACTGCATGCAGCAGTTCTCCAAGCAGGATGTAGATGAAATTACCAAGTATTAGAAAATACTTCCCCAATACTACACAGGATTTATAAAGAGCACAGCTATCATATTGACCACAGAGGCCCTCAGAGTAAGAGAAAAATCATAGTAATACTCAACTTGTAAGTAACATACCTTATGTTACACTAAGGTAAAAGACCACAACACCACAAGAGGCTCTGTTACATGTTACCCTGATGAGAAATTACTAACCACTGCAAGTTTAATGACTTTGAGAAGTCAGCAGTACACTGAGACAAAGATCATAATTTAAGTTTTTAAAATTCATGTCCCTATAAAATATAAGGGCTAGTGCACTTATTATAGTGCACTATATTAGTCTCACTTCCTACATATAACAGACCTTTCTCAAAGTGCTTTATATATCAAATCCCCTATCTCTTTTTATATATGCAGTGGAAAAAAACAGAAAAACTGCTCTTTTACAAGCAACTAAGAAATATTTGCATATTGCAAATGTAACACTTAAACAGTAAGCCAAACACACTCAAGTCAGTATCACATGCCAACAAAAACTACAGACTGAACATTTCATTTTTCAAATTAATTTGGAACTCAGGCAGCATGAACATGCCCAAGTCAAGCCAGCCTCACTGTCATAGAATTAATTCTGTGAGATGTGCCTGGATTTTCTCAGACAAATCAATTCCAAACACAGGCAACCAGTAAGGTCACCACTATTGTACAAAAACCACTGCCCTTTCTCTACAGCACTAGCATTGCTCCTGTCAGTCAACGTCCTCCTAGTGTAATATGAAGTCTCAGGGAAAGGCAATAAAAGAATACTGTAAGAGACAGAAACCAAACTGCAGTTGGTAGGAAAATCTTTTTGCAACTTTGCAAAAATGCAGCTGAGGTCCTGAAGCAGGAGCTTGATTATTCTGTTTATTATACTACTCTCCTGCCAAAATTTTAACTTCTTAATGACCAGCAAATTTTCACTGAATCACAGAAAACTTAAGATTGAAAAGGATCTCTCAAAGTCACCCAGTCTCACCTTCTGTTCAATGCACAGCTAACTTCAAAATCATAAAAAGTTATTGCAGTTGTGGAAACCATAAAGGCTGATTGCCCAGAGATGCTTTGAACTCTCTCATGCAGAGCTTTTCTCCTCATGCCCTGTCAGAATTTCCCCTTGCTGAAACTTGGGTTATTGCCTCCTGTCCTCCCATTAGGCGTCTCTGAAGACTACAGCTCCTTCCTTCTGTGCCATGGTAAGGGAAGTTTGTATGTGAAGTAAAGCTCTCAAAAACAAGCAGAAAGGATTCACTTTCTGGATCTGTGTGCTTTAATAACTCATTTGCTGACTTGCTTATTTACACTAGCTACTGTTCATAAAAGCTACACAAGTAATGTTGGCTGTATGTAAGAAACAACCATCTTGATTTCATTATGTCAAACTAATTCACTTCAAGTATTACAGCAGTATCTGTTATTAGAGAACTGCTATGATTCACTAGTCAAATATTTTAAGTTATGTGTATGACATATCAAGTATATTCTTTTCTAAACATGCATTTATATTTAAGAACTTTCAACACAAATGCATCTCAAAGGAGTATGTAAAGAACTGAGTAACTAGTGTATACAACCTGAAACAAGTGTAAACAATAATCAGGACTTGTGAGCTCTTTGCAGTTATCTATACCAGGGTTTTCTTTGAGCAAATAATTCATTAACGCAAAGAAGTGAGTAAGTTTGAAAAGCTAGCATAAAGAATTTTTCAGCTGAGCTTAAAAATAAATGTTACTGTTCTGTACATAAAAATTTTTGTAATAGGTAATCTGTCTGAAAATTCTAGATACTGAATCGTATTTCTGCATGTAACAGAGACTGTTTTCAACTTCTTAAGAAATAACTGCAACATAGAAGTATAACATTTGCATAGCCAAAAGAGCCAGATATATAAAGTTACATGTCAGTAACTGCTCAAAATCCTGCACTGTCAGCTTCTGTTTTCACTTCTGTAAAATACTTCTCTAGTTACTAAGGATGCCCAAAAATGAAACTTTTTACCTTGTGGAATTGATGACTCCCCCTTTGCAGGTTTAGAGCTGTTAATCTGTGCATTCAAAAGTGCATCACCTGATTAAGAAATAAGAGAAAACAAAGCTAGATGATGCTTTTGCAAACAGCAACACCTGTAAAAATCAGAATTCTAACAATCCATTATTAATATTTTAAGAAAGGAATATATTAGTACTTCACAGTAAACTAAAACAATTCCAGAACACTTTAGAATAAAATTAAATTTTTTTATTACTTGTGTTTATGTTGCAGATAGAATGCACTTGAAGTGACTTAGGACCCATATACCAAGTAACTGCAGATTTCAAAGAACTTTAGCTACTTTCCCAATGAATGAAGAGCAGAAATCTAAAACACAGGTTGTCATTTACAAGCAAAGAGTGTCTCTAAGTATTTCAGACCTGTAACTATTTGTAATCTCTACCTTCCCATGAAAACACTAGATACAGCTGAATTCTTTTTGGATTACTCTTGTTGAAGGAGATACATAAAGGATTCTGACTAGAGATATTATGGTAGGTATGGTTAGCAACAGTGTACAGACAGCTGGAATTACCATTTCTTCAAGCTCTGTGTAAATGGATGAGGAAAAAAAGGCAACAGGAAACAACTGACCTAGGGACTTGTCCTCAGGGCAAGAATTATGCACTCAGTCAAAGGGCAAAAGAGTGTCGATAGAATAGGAAGGTGAAGTATACAAAGTTCAATAAATTGTTTCAAGGTACCAGGCAGTTGTTAGGCTCAGTCTTTTTGTCACTTTGCTAGAACATCAAGTTTCATTTAATTGAAGCACCTATTTCTCAGTTCCCAAATATGAATTCCTGTGCCCACCCATGCTTTAAACCAGTCCATGCAATCTTTCTTTTCTGTAACAGCAGCAGCCATATCTATTGAATTCTCACCTATAGTAACTGACTACTAAATCTCAGCCATGTGTGCTTTACCACTATGAACAGCTTTAGTACAGGATATTACTAAATCTACATTGGAAAAAAATGCCTAAATGCTAAGCAGTAAATGATATTTAAAGAGAACTTCAGGGGCATAACCTTCCCACAAGGAAGCACTCAAAGTTAAGGAGTTGGTGCTGCCTGCAGCAGTGCTGAGGATGCTTTAGAAGTTTCTAGAAACAAAGGGCAGAGTCCCTGAGCACAAGTGAAGGAACAGGGATGTGCCTATGCAGCTGTGCAGCAGAAAACAGCACACCAGTGCAGATGGAGGCCAGTGTCTTAACCACTTACTCCAAAACACTCTCTTGAGCTTCCCCAAAAATATAGCTAAAAATGGGGGAGTTTTACACAATCAGAAAGTACTTTTACACAGCCTGAAATAATTTCCTCAGGAGTTTCACCTCCAAAAATACCTATCATACATCCAAACCAGAATCACTATTTAAGCATTCAAGTAAAGTTATCTTTCTAGGACACATTCACAGACCTATCAAGCACCATACCTTTATTTTTTCTGAGGCCAACTGGAAGTGATGGTGTAGGCATCAGCTGTTCAATGGATACAGTAACTGTATTTTCTATGCCCTGGAGATTTGATTCTCCTGAACCACCATCATTCAGCACCTTGTCCCGCTTACGCTGCTGACGCTTCTCTCTGTTACTGATTTTTGTTTCCCAGGCTCCTAAAACATCACCCAAATGAAAACATCACTAAGTCAGAGAGGAAGAAAAGATTTTTAGCTTGTAACATATCAAATTGAAGTCTGAAGGCCATTTAACCAGTCAGCTTCAACATCCATTTGAAAACACAAACAAATAGCCAAAGGTAAGTTTTCTGTGCTAATACTTGGCTTCACAGAGCAAACCATGAATGACATGAGCACCCTACTATCAATAACTTCTCAGTTTTTACAAGATTACTTACAAAAAAATCAGTTAAAGTTACTAAATATTGTTGTTTCAAAGATCAGATTTCTAGATATAGTATGTGACTATGGAGTTATGAGTTTCATATGTTTCTTTACGAACCAAACACAGGTAAATCTTAAACAAAATTTAAGCCAAAATGTTTGCATTTTGTGTATGTTTGTGTTCAGTACCTTCATCAACTTCCTTTCCATCTAGACGAGACGTATCCTGAACCGTTTTAGCATCTCCCTTTGATTTCTTTTTTTTCTTTGACTAGAATAAAAATACAACATTATCTTAATGATTACTTACTGATCACTTGGCATAATGATTCCAAATCCCCTCCTCCTACAAATGCAGGAATAAATTTAAAACAGATTTTCCTGAACAACCCTCTGTACAAGACTTAAGCAGCACAGAAACAGCAGGTGGGGGGAATATTACTACACAGTATAAAGTTGGGTAGAAGAAGTTATGCTGGCAGCATAGCAGTCACAGAGAAGTAATGAGTTGTTTAGCAGGCAGATCTCAGTCTGTCAAAATTTGTTTCATGTAGAAGTACAAAGTTACACATGGAGAAATAAATAATGCCAGTAACTCCTTTAAAAAAAAAAAAAAGGTAAAAAATGCCAGCTTGGAAATTACTTCAAAACATAATCTGTTATTAGAGCCCATACATTAAACACTTTCCCCCCCCACAGTTTCATCAGTTCTGGCTTATTGGATTTCAGAAGTAAGCTATACAGATAGGAACAGACATGACTACTTCTGCAAATAGTTTTGGTGCAACAGGTAGCAATATAGAGTGTTGAAAAGATAGCATTGAGAAAAAACCCCCAAGATACTGGGAGAAAATATATTGTAGAAAGCCTTGGAGCTCAATCTTTTGGTAAGCTAAAGTGATAGCAAATTGACTTGACTACCTTCTTAGAAAGAAAATACAGTACTGAAAAGCCTTTCAACCAAGTGAAGAAAGGTGTAAGAACTACTAGATAAACGTGGATGAAAAGCAATAAGACTTTAAAAAGATATATGGTTATCCACTCAAATGCTATAGGGAGAACTATTCCCTTATTCACTCTCTCTGAAATATTCTAAGAATGCTGGATTTCTTTCTGGAATATATCTGCTAGAATTAGACTAGTAATTGCCAACTCTATACTTGAGTTGCCACTATCTGGTTTTCTAGTCTTCAATGTCCAATAAGTGCCTAAGAGTCTCACTAGAATTCAGAATTGGTAACATCTAAACTATTACCCCAGCTGCTGCAGATATTCTGTGGGCCCCCACAATGCATGCAGTTCATATTCCTTAGAGTTACCATGCCCCAAAAGTAGTCTGTAGCTTCAATACAGGTATTGAGAGCAGTATAGCTTGTTAGTGCAGCAGAGATGATAAAGAAATTACTGCTTATATGCAATGCTGCATCACTACACCTATAACATTTAGGGAACTGATCTGAAGAGTTAATGCAGGTTTAATGTACCAGGGGACCCAAACTACAGATGCACCCAAACTGGATTCTCATTTACTCAGCAGACTGCCTTTACCCACATACCAACTAACTTCAGAAAAGTCTCCAAAAGAGAAGGGCTGCTTTCAAAAGCAACCTGAGAAGAATTGGTTCTAAAAATATGAACAAGTCATTATTTGCTAGGGCAACTTCTAAGGAAAGAATTAAAAAGGGAAGTGAAAATTAACATTAAAATTAGTTATAAACTGCCTCCTGGAGCTCAAACAGAGGAAAGATTAGTAAGGTACCCTTGTCTCCCATTTGCAGCTACACTGAGATTGGAACTTGAGATCCTAAAATTTCCATCCACAAAGCTGTAACTACCCAACTGTCCTCTGGCACTAAGAAAACACCTGAAATTACTTCAGAAGTCTCCCACACTACAGTTCAAGATGACACCTCTACAAAACTGTAACTTCAGTTTCCTTAAATAACTAATACCTATGGAAGTACTGATATAAAATTTTAAACTTTGATGTTCTCATGAAAAGTGTAACAGTTGAAAAAGAAGTTTGTGATTAACAAACATAGTTTTTAAAAAGATCAAGAATATAAACCTTGAAAATGTGTTTACTTTCCTAAACTGTGTTACTCTGTTCTGAAAAACCAGAACCACCATTTTTTTTATCCAATTAACTCACAGCCTGATAAACTTTGTACTGTACCAGTCACTATCTCAGTAACAAACTGACTTTAACAGCAGGAGATGTTAAAGCCAGACCAAGCCAGGCAGTCACTCTGCAGAAGTCTATGCATTCAGTGTCACCTTCTGCAACACACAAAGATGCCAGTGTTGGCTCTGGCAACAGCCAAAGAGCACATGAGGAATACTGCAGGCCTGCCAAAATTTTTTAAGTCTTTAAGATGCATTGTACCCCACGCAAGAACAATAGAAAAACAAACCTTTCTTCCTGATCCCTAGTTGAGTAATTATTTCTAGTATTCAAGACAAAGCAGTTATGTGCTTGCAAACAGAATGGATGATGACATTTAACTTCCCAGTCTCATCCACAGAGCCACTTCTTAGCTAGCAGTCCTTTGCACTAAACACTAAAAAACCCCTGTACTGTGGCAAGTCACTAACTGCAGAATCACTAACCCTGTGAACAGCCACAGTCCAGACATTACCCAAAGCTTCTGCTCCCATAAAGCAGAAAAACATTCATGAAATTCACAACCCTGAAACAGCCAAGAAATACAGAAATACAAAGGATGTGTGATTTTCCCTGAAAGCATATACTGAAGCACAAAAAATAATGATACACTTCAGGCCATAGATTATATGTATTCCTATATGTACACACATGCACATACAAGTTCAGACACTGTCTTGTACTATTCCATCCCAAAGACGGTACACAAAGACACACACAGGACCCCTTACAACCTCAGCAGGTTTGTAACACTACAAATGTAACAGATGCCCTGAGAAGCCTCACCAAATGATTAGAAGTCTGTACAGTTACCTGTAGTTCAAATAAAGTCCTTACATACCTTTTAACTGAAGGTAACAATTTACTCCTGAGGCAATCCTGTTTTGCCCAGGGTCCCCCAAAGTGATATGAAAACACACTCCACAGCCATTTAGCCATACTCATTTCCTAGAGCTGCAGCTTCCAACTTCACATTTTAAAAGTCAGATCATTATGTTTGCAATTTTAAGGTGAAGTTGAATTTAGGATTTAAGCACCTTAACTACTTGAAAACATGCAAATAATCATTCATTCAGGTTCAAATTGTGTTATGTTCTTAGGAAAAAACGCAGCAAAGTCAATCTGATATGCAAAACACAGGAAGAGAAAGAGGCACACAGAACTTTAAGGCAAACCTATTTCACAGAAAAGTCACTCAATTTGTCAATGGCAGAAACATTTAAAGACCTACAGCAAACTAAAAGGATACAGTCTTAGCCAAAATACTAACCACTAAAGAAGTTATGGAGGGTAGTCAAGTATATTTATTAAAGCTTGAATGAGCTAAAGAAGTGACAACAATCACAGAATGGCTTGAGTTGCAAGGGATCTTAAAGATCATCTAGCTCCAACCCCTGCCATGGGCAGGGACTCCTTTCATTAGACCAGGTTGCTGAAAGCCCCATCCAGCCTGGCCTTGAACACTTCCAGAGATAAGGCATCCACAACCTCCCTGGGCAACCTGTTCCAGCATCTCAGCACCCTCACAGCAAAGTGCTTCTGACTGTTTATACATACTATTTTATTTTTCCTCAGTATAGTTACAACAAAAGCATTTTATTGAAGAAAATAAGTCAGAAAACAATGACAGTGGGAAAACTTCATGTGCAAAAAAATTATCAAAGGCCCAAGCATATCCATGTTGCCCATAAACGATAGCATACAGGATAAAACAAGAACATTAGTCCTCACAGCTCAAAAAATAACACTGCCATTAGTATGGGTACCTTTTAGATAACATTGCAGATCAATGTTTAAAAATATATTTTTAATGTAGCTGTTTAATTTGCATAACAAAAGCTCACAACAGACTTCAAAGCTCACATTTCTCATCAAAAATCAAGAACTCTGATTACTAATGGATACATCTGGCAAAAGCAATAAGCAGGCACATGGTCTTAATCCTTTGAATAGTAGTCCCCCAATTGGTAGACCATTACAAGGCACTTAACAATACCATCATTATGCTGCATCCCCATAGAAGCCATCAAAGATGAAACAAACTTTATTTCTGTAGGCTTAACACTGTCACATGATGAACAGAGATATCAGTGTTTAGTGGGGGGCTGAGAGTGGGGTTTGCTTCACAAACATTCTGTGATAAGTAAGGCATGTCTCAGAAGTTAAGAGAGTACTACTTTAGCTCTTTCCAACTCCAAATTAGATTAGTACTCTTCACAGTAAGAAACAGGCCTCTTCATTCATGGAAGTAACAGGATTTCGAATCACAAGTAAGAGTTATTAGATATTGAAATAACACACATCAAACTTCAACACTGTTGCTTTGTAGCCATAACTGACCTTCTCATTCTTCTTTTCTGTGTCCACAGGCTGCTTTATATTTTCTTTACGGACAGTTTGTATAACTTCATCTTCAGATACATCAAGGAAAGACCGTCCATTAGGCTGTGTAAACAATAAGCATAAATAAAAAAATTAGAGAAAGCAGATGAAGCAAAGCTCAAATTACACTACTACTGAAATGTAATTACTTGATGACTGAAAAATGCTTGTAAGATTATTGAATAAAGCAGACCAAATTGTGGATTGGTGTTCAAAGTATCTATTGCAATTCTCTATTTATCAAATACAGAAAAGAAAAAGGAAAGAGAACAGGTTTGCTCATTTCATCTCACTCCTAGTCAATCCAGGAATTTCATAATAAAAGGTAAATTTCTGAAATTTACCACCTTTTAAAGTTACATGTAGCCGTTCTGAAAACTGATTCACGACAGCTACAGTTGTACATGCCATAAATTATCTAATTAAATTAACACAATTACCACTTTGTAGCATTTCAGCAAGAGGACTCATTTTTTAAAGTAATTTCTACATTGGCCAAACAGCTGCAGTTTCTATCTCTGCATATTGCTCCCAGCTCACTCACTTCCTTCACAAGTTAAACTTCATAGTAGAAGAGAAATTCGAAATCAAACCTGAAGCATGACTAAGCACGACACCCCATTGTTCTTTTCAGACAGACTTGATTACAGGCGTTACATTAGTCTACCATTTCCCCCTCACACAATTAAGGAAAGAAAATTAGCATGTGTTATTCATCATATAAAACTCTGGACAATCATTATAGTAATCTTTACATTACCTTTGACAGCAAAGCCATACACCTTAGCCCATATATTCCCCATACAAAAATGCAGTAAAAGTAATTTACTTTTAAGGAAAAGCTATGACTGAAGTTACTCTGCTAACTGCAGAAAAGATGAAAGTATGCATGTATTATACTACTGTCAGCCATTAATTTCACTGAATGAAAAACAATTGTTAAGAATAGTAATTGATAGAGTCCATACTAATGTCACTGGTTCACATTCAGAATGACTCAGATAAACTAATGACTGAAAACAAAACAAGCATAAATAGGTACTTCAAAGTTGCTTTAATTCCTGCAATTCTTTCAAAGTAAAGTTCAAGCTCTATTACTTTTAGTTACTTTTTGTTATTAAAACACTGAATTTTTAACTCTGCATCACACAAACCTAACTGCTTTCAAGTAAAACAAAAGCCATACCAGAACTTAGTGTGGTCTATTCCTTCAAATATTCAATCCAATCCTCAATTTAACTGTTACAGGCATTTAAACCTTGCCACATTGTATTATGCTTACAAACCACCCTTGGCATGATTTCACCAGTGCATAACATAGTATTGCTTACTGTAGTTAGCAAGCATGCCAACTTCTTCAAAGTAACTATAAATAGAAATTGAAAGATCAGGTCACCTAACCTCTCTTCTCCTGCAACAGCCAGCTTTAAACTAGACTTCTCATATCTAATCTGCAGTACATTTCCCTCAGCATTCTAAAAAATGAAGTATATTTTACAAGTCTGTGTCTAGGAACTCTCTCTAAAGGTTCTTCTCAATAAAGTCCATTGGTATAGTCCACAGGGATACCAAAGAACTGATATTTAATCTTGATAATAACTCACTGCCAAAACTCAGTTCTTGTTCCTCTCTATTTTCTCCAGAGCCTGTTTAGCAGGAGAGATACACAACATATTTGATGCATCTAGTATTGGATGTGTATCAAAAATGTTTACAGCAAACTAACTTTAAATTCTGTACCTTGCTTTGCTTCTTATCTATTATATATACACACACCTTAAATTGAAAACTACTTTCTTAATCCCTCCCAACTATTCAATAAATAGAAGTTTTAATCTGTAATTTAAAAAAACTTCAGCTGTTTCTCTGAGGTAATACACTAATTCATATCCATTAAAAACCCTCTGGAAAAATTCATCCACATGACTGCTCAAAATGCTGTCTGATCATCTGATCATGTAAACAACAACCTTTAGAAACATGTTTGAAAACTTGCACTTTGATACATTTGGGGAGAAATACATCCCTTAATTGTAATACTCTCATTTTCAGTGGAAGCTTTCCACATTTATTTTCTGCCCACAGATGAATCATAGAATTTTAACCAAAATCCATGTGACCATTTTTAGATATACCAAAGAAAGCAACAGAAGCGGGAAAGAAAAAAGTTTTTCTATGGTATTCAGAAACATTTTGTTTTAAAAAGATAACCACAGCCCAAAGTTTAAAACTTTATGGGTAATATATTAAACATCCACTGACAAAATTTAATTGAGTCAAAACTGTACAATTTTTTATTTGCCATCTTTTTTACCCTCATTTAAAGCTGCCAGGCACAATGCAACAAGGCAGTAGTGCTGTCAGTAACAATACTGATTACTGAATGCTTTTCTTGCCTGAGGACTTTAAAATTACAATACTTAAATAAACCTTTTTCCACATATTCATATGAGGGTGGTAAGATATACCAAATGTAGAAAAGGTTTTGCTTAGACGGTCAAAATGAAAAGTACTCTTTAAATGTGGTAGTGCAAAGGGTAACTCACACTTCAAACACTATTAATGAATTCGTTATCACCTCAATCTTACAGTGCTGTAGTAGCCAAAGTCCTCAGTTACACATTATAAAGATAACTCTGCTCAGAATGTCTTTGGCCAGTGAAAGAATGTTTACCATTGTTTTCTGTAAGCTTCTCTTCAGAAAGAAACTTAGCAATTTTCTCTATGAGGACCGAAGAATCCTACAGCCCTACTTTTGCCATTTGACCATTAACATATACTCAAACCAACACATGAGTATCAGCTGAAAGTATAAAGGCTTTACACAATCTCAGTGTAAATGAGCACTAAACAGCCATAGCCCAGAAAGTTCTTTCAAGGAGATCAAGTATGAAACTTCCTCAAATGAATGCAGATACTTTTTCTAGAGTGTGCAGCATTTATTCTTCAGGTGTATGACAAGCAACAGTCAATTTGGTATTTTCCCCATCTACAAACAGATGGTGTGAATGGCTTCCTAATGTGGTAGCAGAGCACAGAAGATGGCTACTCTCAAGTTTCTGTGGCGTTTGGCAGATTGCACAGAAACTGTGTAAGAACAGCTTCACCTTTTTCTGCTTAAGTAGGAGAGAGAGGCACAGTAATTACTCAGAAATGGAAGGAATCAAAATTAAGTATCAAGATTTTTGGACAGAAAAAAAAAAAATCTTAATGGGGCCAAAGAACTCTGTCTCTTCCAGGAGTTAAAATAAAAACAAAAAAAAAAAGAAAAACCAGCTTCAGGTTTACTGCCCAGAATCTGATGTAAAGACACCATGACAGCTTGCTCCAAGCAGCCTGAGAAAGCCAGAGCTGACTCTGTAAACTGTAGTGTAATGAACACGAAACACTTTCAGCTCCGTTTCTTTCTCAGTCTGTTCACAGCAAGCAGGTAAACAGAATCTCATAGGTACTACTGCATTCAGTCAACACAGTGCTACTCCAAGAAACTCATTTTACTAAGAACATGAGGTAAGTCTACCCTACTTATACAGGTACTGAAACAAGCCACATGCAAGGAAAAAACCCAATTACTACTCTTCCTCAGAAAAGCTACAGTGAAGAACATTTTTGATCCTGACTGATGAGTGTTGCACATCACCTGCCACACAGTGAGCTCAGTAATTCTGTATTAAAGTAACCCTACAGCTTTTAATGAGACATCTGCAGTGTGTTCTTAATGCCACAGACCAGTTGCTCTAAGCTTTCTGAAACGCCCGCAATGGAAATCTAGACCCGGGCGTAGCAAGCCCTGTAGTAAATCTACTGGTAATAGGCTTACTCTCTTCCCCTCCCAGACCTCAGCATTAGCACCACAGCACACGAACCACAAGGCGAAAATGACAAGGCAGCGATCAGCAAGAATTTCTGTTGCATCTCTAAGTTTCCTATGTTACTTTGAGAGTTTTTCACATGAAAGTCGAAAAACACCGGGACGTGCTAATGTTGGTCTCTCTAAACTTATCTTGGAAAAGGAGCTCAAGGCAGGCCTATTAAACTTTGTCACTGGTATAAACTTATTTGCACTACAGTTAATGATTCAGTCTGTGCATTTCCTTTTGGAAGAAGGTAGGATTTTTTTCATCTCACCGTGGAAGTAATGAATGCAAAGTACTATAAAAATAAGTTTATAAGTCTTTACAATACAGAATGACAGCTTAAAAACTGCTTTGCTTGTTTGATTACAAAAACATTTGCTCTTATATTGCCTTAACTTTATTCTATGCCTATGTAAACCAAGCTCAATAGAGTACAATTATTTTTATGTCATTTAGTTTTATGTAAAATTATTAAAGTTCACTTTTATGGAGCCCTATACTACAAAGCATTGTCAAGTTAACAGTGAATATCTACCTATTCATTCTATCTTCTGTGGAGGCATTTTTTACTGTCTTAGGCAATGACTTGCAAGAGTTTTTGATTTGTTTTCATACTGGAGTTTCAACTAAATAAATCAAGCAAAATCGATTTAATTTCTAAGATTAGCCTTTGTTGTCAAGAAAGCATAACATATTTATTTAATATTGAAGTATCTGCTTCTCAAGATGGCAAAAAAAATTACATCTCTAGCATGCCTTCTCCAAAATGGAGAACCTGGCTACACTGGAAAGATTCTGAATCATGTTTCCTCTTCTTGGTGCTCAGCATTCAGTCTCTTGCAACTTCCAGAAACAACTTCAGTAGTTCAATGTTCAAAGACACGTTGGTTGAATATGCAGACTTTTTTTTCTGTTTAAGATGTTCTAGCCTTAAATTCTCATTAAAAAGTTCCCCAAATTTCTCAAATCTTAATGCTGCCACAGAAGATACAAACCCATGTCTCTCCTTTCTCTCATCATTAGGGAAACAATTCAGATTTTATAGAGCAAGATATAATTATACGACACAGTTGTAATAGGCAGGGGACATCTGTTACACTTTCATTCCTATAATCCATTTGGACATAAATAGGATTACAAACATCCTAACAATATAAAAGCTATAGAAGCAATCCCTTCAAGCCCCAAAACTGTGACAACTGTAAGCTTTAAAGGACACTTGACAATTTCTGCATTCTACTAATTTTCTCTTAAGTGGATGCATACTGTCAAAGATGGAAGGTTCCAACGCTACATATTGAGGATTTAAAAAAATATAAATTACAGTAATGATCTTTTTTTAAGGGGCTGCTAAGACACAGATTTCCTTATTAAAGGAGATGATCCTTACGTTAACAACTAAATCAGACATATTCCTATTGAGGGAAGCTCACAGCAACGTTGACACTAACATGTTCTATTGAGAACACAAAGCGAAAAGCTTACTCAAGTTTGAATCATCACAGCCTTTATAGGTCTTAGAATGCTGCTTCCAATAGTCTTTACCTGCCTAAGACTACAACTCCTGGCTTGAAATCCTAAGCCATGCTAAGGTCTCCACAACTGATTGCTAACCCTGCAAGCATTCAGTGAATAATAATAGTAATAGCACCTTTCATATAATTTCTGTTTACAATAAAGTGCTTCCAAAAGGCGAGCCTTTTCCTCATCACCCAGGACTATTAACACGTAGTTTACTTGTGGCAGCGCTGCTACTCCAGCTTTTCAAAGCAACCAAATAACGCAGACGACACGAGACGGCTCCAGAGCGGTCAGGACCCCCTCGCCCTTTCCTTCCGTAGGCAAATCTCGCACGACGGCTCGGGGGGAGCTCTACGGCCCCCAGACCGCTGCCACCGCCGCCAAGGCCTGGGGAGCGGCAGCCGCGCTCGGGGCCGCTCGCCAGACGCGCCCCCCTCGCCTCCCCCCGGGACCCGGCCGGGGGCCACTGCCCGCCCCGTCCTGCCGCTGTCAGCGAGCCCTTCACCCGCGCTGCCCTCCCGGCCCTCGCACCGCTCTCACCCGCGCCGCTTTCTCCTGCAGCTTCTTCCTGTTTCGCTTCTTCTGCTCATCGCCTTTG